>RJWJ010004650.1:0-74212 GCA_004363605.1 Indri indri
CAAAAATAGAAAGAAATGAATTGAACAGCTAAAAATATATATAGAAAAAATTAGCCGGGTATGGTGGCGCATGCCTGTAGTCCCAGCTACTCGGGAGGCTGAGACAGTAGGATTGCTCGAGCCCAGGAGTTTGAGGTTGCTGTGAGCTAGGCTGATGCCATGGCACTCGCCCCAGGCAAGAGAGTGAGACTCTGTCTCAAAAAAAAAAAATTAAGTTGTGTGCTAATGGGCTGAGAATTGTCAACACCTGGAGAATAGGACTTGCCTGAAGGGTGTGATCATTCTTGTTATGAATCCACTGGAGAATCTGCATCTGCTACAAATAAGATTAGAACTCAGAGAATCCACCTAAGGTAGCCTGTGGCATTTGAATCTGTCTTTCTTGGTCTTGACCATAAGTATATCATGATATCGAGGATAGAAAAATTATACTTTACTTTATGTGGAGGCCTTGTCTCCCTACAAAATTTTCTACAATGACTCTGAAGTATTTCTCAAAGTGCAGTTCTCATGTCAATGATCCATGATGACTTCTTCACTGAAGCCTTTCAATAAAATCTAAAATATTAATTGTGACACCTCAAACTCCTCCTTCTCAGGCCTCAGACTATCTCCTTAATGCCATCTCTTTTCTCCTGCCCTCTCATACATTATTTTCTGGTTGCACTGAATTGTTTATTGTACCTTGGCTGCTACATTTCTCAAGTCTCCTTGTATTTGGATTTGGTATTCCTAAACTCTGTGAAGCCTTTTCACATATTAACTTGGCTAACTTATTCACTTTCTGGAATTTACTTGCTCCTTCAGGTAACTTCCTTAATCTTACACCACCACCTGACACCATTTGAGATTTTTGTTCCCCCTGGATATTCTTTGTTCATTTAACTATAACCCACTACATTGTAAGCTCCTGTTCCTAGGAATTGTATCTTTTATTTAACAATCTACAGTACCTAGCTGTGTTTGATACATAGTGTTTGTTGAATGAGTAAATGGGGTAACCCAGGAGCCAAGATATGAGGGACCTAAGAAAGGTGCCTTGGAAGTTGGCCAGCCCTTTGGAACTGAAGTAGGTACCTGTCTCTGAATAATGGATCATTTTTTGTTTTGCTCTGTTTGTTGCCCTTTCTCTGCTTTGGTATTTAATGAAGTCTGTTTTAAAGTTCTAGCGTCCCTAAACTGTGCTAAGAGAAACATAGAAGAAATTTTATTTGTGCTTTAGATAGAGCAAAGAAAGGGCATATTATACCTCCTGGGACTAGCAAGATGGCGGCAGCAGTATCTGAAATGAAAGAATCCCAGGAGGAAAGCAAGGACTTCCAAGGAGAGTGGAAGAACTGCTGGGTTGATTAATTTCCCCTGTAGAAAAGCCCAGAGGTTTAAGTTTTATATTAATAAGGCAAATCCCATTTTCTTATAGTGCCTTCCTGCTTTCTCCTTTTAGCCACATTCTCCTCTCTTTGCCAGGCTGTCCCGAGCCCTTGTGTTGTCCTCTTGTTTCCCAAGAATCCCCAGAGAGCTGCTACCACCTTTTCTGGCTTCCTATACATGCTATTGTTGGGAGCTTTTCCCAGGCAGCAGTCACATGTGTAGAGCATTCACCCGCCCATACAGGTGCTGAGTGTTTGTGACTGAATGTACCTCACTTCATAGGGGCAGGTTTCACTCCAAAACTTAGTAGCTTAATACAGCTATTGTTTTATCATCTCCTGTGTTTTTTTGGGTTTACTGTGTCTGGCTGGCCATTACTCTGCTGGTCTTGCTTGAGATTTCTCACGTGGTGGCAGTCTGATAATGGCTATTCCTCATCTGCAGGTTAGGGGAATCATCTGTGCTTGTCCGAGATGCGGGGATGGCTGCACCTCCCTCCTCCGTGCGGTCCCAGGGCTTCTTCTCTATAAATGGCCTCCCTTTGCAGTAGCCAGACCAGGGAAGAAGCCTTCTTATGTGGCAGCTCATAGTTCCCAAAACCATGCCAGAGGAGGCAGTAGCTACCGGTCTTCTTAAAGTCTTGGTCTAGAATGATCACATGCCACTCCTACTGCATACTATTGTTAACGGAAGTCACAGGGAAGCCCAGATTCAATGTGAAAGAAGACTATACAAAATCACGAATACCAGAAAGTATAGGTCACTGGGGACATCTTTGAAACCCAGCTGACTAGTTTCCATAGGACACTTGCATTTTATTTTAACAAACAACAGGGTTTTTTTTCTTGAATAATTTTAAGTACTGAGACTGCGTGTATTTTCCTTCTTGTAAAACTCTCTTCCTTTCAGCTTTTTGCTCAATTTCTCTATCACTTTCACTCATCACTCCCTCTACCACTTCTACTTCATTACTTCACTTGTCTCCAGCACTTTCATTGGTCCTGTTTCCTTTGCTTCTCTCCCAAATAATGGACAAAACTCAACACCCAGGCCTTGTCACTCTCTCTTTTTAAGCTTCCATTGTCTCTCCCCCATAGAGTTCGACTTAAACTCATTACAGTTCTTTTATGATTTCTCCTTGACTTTATTTACTGGGTCCATCTCCCACCACTCCTGCGCATCCTAAGCTCTAGGCATTTTGAACATTAACACTTCTTTACAGGCTGGGAGTGGTGGCTCACGCCTGTAATCCTAGCTCTCTGGGAGGCCAAGGCAGGTGGATTGTTGGAGCTCAGGAGTTCGAAACCAGCCTGAGCAAGAGTGAGACCCCGTCTCTACTAAAAATAAAAAGAAATTATCTGGACAACTTTAAAAATATATATATATAGAAAAAATTAGCCGGGCATGGTGGCGCATGCCTATAGTCCCAGCTACTAGGGAGGCTCAAGCAGTAGGATCGCTCGAGCCCAGGAGTTTCAGGTTGCTGTGAGCTAGGCTGATGCCACGGCACTCTAGCCTGGGCCACAGAGCAAGACTCTGTCTCAAAACAAAAACAAAAACAAAAACAAAAACAAAAAAACCGAAAAAACCCACTTCCTTACACAGGACGTCTTCCTTCACATCCTTTTGCTTTTACAGACACTGTTTTTTTCTGACAAGAAAGAAGGGATATTTTTCTAAAACCCTTAGTATTCTCCATTCTGCTCTTGGAACAAGTTAGAAGAACGTTCTTCACGGCCTGGTGTGAAGTCTTCTTTACCTTCCTCT
This sequence comes from Indri indri, assembly GCA_004363605.1. Classification (NCBI taxonomy): domain Eukaryota; kingdom Metazoa; phylum Chordata; class Mammalia; order Primates; family Indriidae; genus Indri; species Indri indri. The sequence continues at coordinate 3,139 of RJWJ010004650.1, forward strand.
GCATGATTGAGTCATTATTCTCCTACCCTTCCACAGCACTTTCGATATAGAATTTATTTTATTGCATTGTAAACACTTCAGGAGTCGCTTTTTTCCAGTGGCATATCTTATTCATTTCTGTGTCTTTCCATTCCAGCATTTCACAGTGTCTAAAATATAGGAGTTACAACTATACTGAATTGGATGGCTGAATCATTTTATTCTTATTTTCTTTTTTCAACTACTACTCTGTGCAGGTGACTATTCCATATTTATCTCCAATCCTTCAGCTATGTAATCACATTTCACACTGCATATTGGAATTTATACTGAGTATCCTGTGGTCACTTCAAAAGTAGCATTTCTCCAATCACACTCACTTTGTTTCCCTCCCAAATTTCCTCATTTCTTTCAGTGAATCCGCCATCATCCCGGCTATCAAAATTAACCTTTGTCCCTTTCATCCATCCATGTCAGTCAGTCATAGATTTTGGTCATTTTTCTTCTTTTACATTGCTCTCATGTTACTTTTGTGAGTATATCCTTCCTGCCACCCTCCTAACCCAGACCTCCTTCTTCTCATGCCTGAATGATCACCTTGCTCATCTATTTCGTTTCCTGTGCTTACCTGTTTCCCTTTCTAACCCCTCCCACTCTCACTGCCAGGCTAATCTTGCTAAAACGGCTCTTACACAGTGTTGCTCTCGGACCCCTGGACATGCTGTCTGTTTGCTGTTAAATCTACTCTTCTGCCTGGGGTTCTCACTCCACAATGCAAACTTCACTCACTGGTCTTCCCCTGCTTTCCTCTACCAAGGAGCAGCCACCCACATCTTGAATTATCTCCCTTCCTCATTAATTCTGGCTCAAACACTTGTTCAATCCCAGCTGCAAGGTCTATCTGTCTGGAAGTCTCCTTCTTGCTCCTCCCCTTTTCTCGCATCAGAATTCCAGATATATAGGTTATAATTATGACTGTTAGTCAGCTGGCAATAGCACAAGCCTGAAGATTCTGTGTTCCTATATTCAAGTCTCATTACCAGGGGGGTTTTGAACTTCTCTTCCTCAAGCCAGCTTGTATAGTTTAGTAGCTTTCCTGTTATTAAAGTGGGGCAGATGATACAAAATTTCAGAGAAAGAGAGCAAAAGTAACAGTAAGAGAAAAGAAGGATTGGAAATAAAAAACGCATCAGTGAAAAAAAATGGAGAACTGAAACTTTTGCACCAAAATGTGAATGCTTATTTTTAAGATTATATCGCCACCTAGTAAATCAGCACAGAAATACATCCAAAGAAAACGACAGCTTCAGACTGGCACTGAGCTCTAATCTGGTTAACAATTCCTGCTGGCACCTTTCTCTGGAAACGTCTGCACACACGACAAGGGTGCTACCTATGCAAGCTTTTTGAGTTTCCAGTGCTTGGCCTTAGCTCACATTTTCCTGTTCCTTTAGGGTTATGTGATGGAGAAGTCAAGAGCACACATTTTAGAAATGAAAATGTGTCAAGAATTTCTCTCAATCAATCTGTTATCTACTCTTGGAAAATGATTAGTTAAAACCACACATATTATCATTTGCCAGTTCTAAATAATTTAACTCTGGGATGGTCATTAGTGAAAACATTTTGCATTTCTACCTACCTTTATTTCTGCCTAGCAAAAGGAGTGGCCTGGTCATGATCTTTCCTTGCGAGGAAGCACAGGAAACACAGAATTAAAAACCCTAAACAGAAAGCCCTATCTTTTTTTAAATCCATGTCTTAATTTTCTGTTGTTTTAAACAATCTCTTATTTCTTCTGCAGTGGTTGTTTGTACTGAATGCTTGATCACTCACCCTGTTTTTTCTTTCTTTCTTTCTTTCTTTTTTTTTTTTTTTAAGAGCTTGTTAGCTTGATAAGACACTGCACAGAGTTTTATGGTCTGGTGTTTACAGATGATTACCTGGGTGGCATCCTGGCTATACCCCTTGCTGGTCCCAACTTTTTAAATCCGTGCAATGGGGATAGCAATAGTATTAATATATACATCACTGGGTATTTGGGAAAAATAAATTAAGCAGTAAGTGCTCAACAATGTTAACTATTATTAATAACGAAAATACACAGATTAGAGGTGGTAGAAACAAAGGACAGGAACTGATTACATCTTGCCTCTCAAAATATTAATAGATCAAAATGTTTAGTTAAATAGATAAATAGAGAGGAGGCATGTATTCTGAAACCAGGAAACCATCTATTTTTGAAAATTCAAATGACTAAATTTTTAAAAATTATAAAATTTTAATAATATTTAAAATAGATTAACTTCAAGTGCTTAAAAAACCTCACAAATGTATCTCTATTCTTTTTTCTATGTCATCCTTCTTCCTTTTAGACACCTCTTCTCACTTCAGCCCTCCAAATAATACCTCCATTTTATTTTAAGGATTGCTTAGAATATTTTGACTGAAGGAATTAACCAAGAGTTTAGGGTAAAAAGTGGGGGAGGGGAGATTTTTGTTATAGAAGCCTTTCCCACAGGGGCTATCAATCATAAAACTAACAATTTTGCTTAATCCAGACATGTCAGAGTCTGCTATTTGTCCTCAAACAGCCATTTTTCTTTTTCCCTTAAGGCACTAGAGCTTTGTACTGGTACTTATGTAGCTATATATGTCCTAGTTTCTTCCTCCAGTAAGCTTGGCATTGGAAATGTGATGTGTGTAATTTTGGGGTCATGCCCTTATGGAGACTATGCATGCCCTTCTCCCCTGTCTTTTTCTCCCTTTCTGCTGGCTGGGATGTGGATATGATGGTGGGACTGGAGCAGCCATTGTGGACCAAAAGAAGGAAGCTAAGTTTTAATGAGGAGCAGAGCAACAAGATAAAAGAAACTGGCTTCCTGGCACTGGTGATGTGTCACAATAGCCCTGGAATGCCTATGCAGACCCATACATGAGAAAAAAAGCCAATTCCTATATTGCTTAAGCTTATATATTTTTGAGTCTCTTTGTTATAGTAGTCTAAACTGTATTATAACTAATTCTACAGTCACAAAAAGTAACAATCCCTAGAAATATGAAAGTAAAATTGTACATTTTAAGTATGGAGAATGCACACTGTAAGGTAGTACTTCCCGAAGTCCTTCAAGGATGTTGAAATAGAAAGGACTTTTCATGTATTAAAAGAAAGTTCTTTTCTTAACAGGTGCTAAGAGAAGTCTATTGTGTGGCACTGTGAAGGGGGATCCTGCTTTCTTAAAAAGAGGCTATGAAGAAATTGACTCAGGATAGAAGGATGGCTTGGCTGACACCCAAGTCTCATGCAGAACAAAGAAACGACTCTAGATGAAAAGGAAAGGAGAGAAGGAGGGGCTGGATCTGAGCGCAGTGTGTTGGGAGAAGCATGGAAAAGGCCATGTGTTGGTGGAAAGACCAAGGAAGCCTTTGGGGAGAAAATAAAGTATTAATTAGAATTTATTAATATTTGCTACGTGGATTACAATGTAAGTCCTATTTTCTATCTCCTCTAATAATAGCTAGCCATTATTGAACACTTCCTATGTATCAGACACTGTTCTAGGGCTTTATATCTGTAACAATGTAATCTTTACAGAAACTCTCTGAGGTAAGTGCTATTACTATTATTTATGTTTTCCAGATAAAGAAACTGAAGCATCAAGAGTTGAAATTACTTGACAAAAATCATACCTGCTAATAAGTTTGGCATTTGAACTCAAGCATTTCACTCTAGCCAACACGCTCTTCTATATTTACGTGTTTACTAAATTCTCCATTGCTAACCGTTATCTTCAGACAAGAGGGTTTTGGTTACACAGGAACTAGAGAAAGAGGACATAACTGAACACATTGTTATATTTAGTAAATCAATATACATTATCATACTGAAGGCTTCCCAGTGAATAAATCTGCTTAACTCTGTTTAATTCAGAATTTCCCAAGTGTACTTGATCAGAGAACTAATATACTGAGTGCTGTCTATCATCATCTCAAGAAGCTGGTGTCTCACTGAACGCACTTTCAAAACCCCAGGGGAGGAAAATATATAGGCTGGATGTCAGGGGGTCCACCTGGATGCCAGGTCATCATGGTCCTGCTTTGGTACTTCTTTGTTTATGTGGCATTGGGCAAGTCACTGCAGATTTCTGGGTTTGGGATTCTTGATCTAGTAAAACAGTGTCCTTGAAGTTGATGAAGAGATGACCAGGCTTGTACTTGGAAAAAGAAAAGCAAAAGCAGAAGTACGGATAAAACCAGTTAATTAAGTCCAGTTCTAAGTGGAAAGGGCAGAAGTAAAAACAGGGAAATTCTGTAATGAGATTCTTTTCCTTAAGCATTTGAAAACTGGCATCAGAGTATATATATATAGTAGATGACTCAGAAGTATTTGTTTGGGCTCTTCATTGAGACCTCATAAACATGGGGACATCACTGATTTTCATGCTACCTCCAATCTCGCTGTATTTCCTGCCTGTATCTTTTTCCAATTTGTAACCCAGGACATCCAACCAGTCGTTTTCCATTCATCTTCTTCGTTAAGTATATTGACAAAACTGTAAAAGAACAAGTCAAACAGATTTGACAGTTGATCCTTGCCAGGTGAACAAGACAGAGGAAGATATTTGAGGCAAAGGAAGTAGCATACGCAAAGCTCAAGTGTAAGAAACGGTAAGGTAGGTTCAGTAATCCGTGAATAGTGCAGACTGGCACAGTGCGTGTTCATGGAATTTGTGTAGGTGCTAAGACTGATGAAGGAGAATCACATGGAGAAGTGGCTAGAAATGTAAGCTGGGTCTGGGTGGTGAAGTTTTTATTGTATGCATTGTGTTGTATTCAGGGTGCTTCTCTCTACATAGATTTAAGTTTTACGTCTATCTCAATAGGAGTTTCCAACAATTAAACACAAAAGAAAACTCCATTATGATCAGATTCCATGCCCTTTTACTGTATCTTTCTTGAAAAAATTAGGATAGAAGTTAGAGTACAGTTAATTTTTCAATTCTGTTCTAGTAGAATAATCCAATCATCATGATACTGTGATTGGATGTATCATGAATTTTCAGATGTATGTATATTTACATAGAAATAATTTCCCCTCTTTCTATAATGTGATAACTTCTAAAATAAGATTCTCATGATGTAGACTGTCTTATAAATAAGCCTACTGTGTATGACGAGGTACTTTTGGAACTTTTGAAACTAAAGTTGTCTCTGCATGAGACCAGAATAAAAGGGAGATTTGTGCTTTAAATATAATTGATGTTATTTCTGGGGATCACTGATAAAGGCAAGTCTAGTTTCTAGTTAATGTATAGGAAACCTTGATTTATAAGACACAAAGCAAACTCCTCTACCTGGTCTCATCCTATCTATTCGGCCTCATTTATCTCTACCCATTGTTTTCTTTGTTTGTAATTATTATTATTATTATTTTTGAGACAGAGTCTGGCTCTGTTGCCCTGGCTAGAGTGCCGTGGCATCAGCCTAGCTCACAGCAACCTCAAACTCCTGGGCTCAAGCAATCGTACTGCCTCAGCCTCCCGAGTAGCTGGGACTACAGGCTTGCACCACCATGCCGCGCTAATTTTTTCTCTCTCTCTATATTTTTAGTTGTCCAGATAATTTCTTTCTATTTTTAGTAGAGACGGGGGTCTCACTCTTGCTCAGGCTGGTCTCGAACTCCTGACCTTGAGCGATCCACCCGCCTCGGCCTCCCAGAGTGCTAGGATTACAGGAGTGAGCCACCGCGCCCGGCCTATAATTATTTTTTTATTTCAGCAGATTACGGCGGTACAAATGTTTAGGTTACATATACTGCCTTTGCCCCACCTGAGTCAGAGCTTCAAGCATGTCCACCCCCCAGCACCTCTTGTATTATCCTGGTTAGAGCTGGAGTCTGTTCTACTAAGTGAAGTATCACAAGAATGGAAAAACAAGCACCACATGTACTCACCATCAAATTGGTATTACCCATTGTTTGGTTAAGTCACAGTTCCATGCACCTGCTCTCTCCCCATTCAGGGTCCCTCACTGCTTCCCAAACATTCCTGCCCATTTATGCTAAGCTTTTGAACGTGATCTTTCTCTACCTGGTGCAGGTAGAGACTTACCTTTCGTTGTTGTAATAATATTTTGATACAATTTAAGTAATTCTTGACATAAATTTCTCGCTGTCGAAAGAGTCAACTACTATTAATCTTGCAGTTTTGTGGAAGAAAAGGAATTAGAGACGGATGAAGAAAAGAGACTTTGTCCCTCAACTTTTGTTTCCAAAGCTAACCTCCGTAAAGCTAATTATACTGAATTGCAGTTAGTAATTTAGAAGAGAAATATCTTTCATTGAGATCCACCTGGAATAAAAGAAGGATTGAAGGAACGTAGCAAGGAGGAAGAAAACTTCTCTATTCTGGGTACTCTGCTTCCTGAGTCGGCAAACATGATCTCATTTAATCCTTGCTACAAACCTATGAGGTTGGAATCAGTATTTCATTTTACTTTTAAGAGCAGAACATGCACAAAATAAATAACATTTCCAAGGTTATGCAGCTAACTATATAATGGAGCTAGAATTGAATCCAAGCATTTAAGACTCAAAGGCTACGATCTTACCATCAGCTCTGATTAGTGCCTTATTACAGTAAAATAAAAAGTGAATGGGATCAAGATATTATCGAGATGGTAATTGTGGTCTTCTGATTTATAGCCCAGTGTTTATCTCTATTGGATTTGAACTGCTGTCTTTGGAGGGGAGGGTACTGTCCCACACGTTTTGGTTGTGGCCATCAACATTAGCCATCTATTGAATGGCCATCTACTTAATTAATTTGGCACATGCACTACTCATATTTTTTTGAAATGATTGGAAATCTTACATAATTTTTGACTACTTGGAACAGACTACATGTTATAGATAATTTTAGATCTTAAAATTATTGTTGGTTAAATGACTTGCTCTTTAGAATATATTAAACTTAACTAAACAGAATGGGCTAACCTAAATATTGGCTGGGAATTTAATAAGCCATAGTCTAAAAGCCCTTGAGCCTCTGAATTCTTTGGTTATAATATTTAGAATTACTGTGATAATGTGTTACAAAGTGAGGGTAATGAGGAGGGATAAAGGGGAACAAGGAGATTTGTATAATGTTTAAGGTGGTTGCAAGTGTGGTGAATAAGAGGAATAAGCTTGGCTGTCCTATAACATCAGGCGATGGTGGTACAAAAAGGAATACTGTAATAGCAACATTTTAAATGGGGAAATAGCTTTTCTTTATCTTGCCCTGGTCTATATGAGATGTTTGATCTTTCCAGTTAACTGGAAAAGTAAGTTCTTAATAGAATCTTCAGTAACAAAAAATAATGGAAATTAAAGTAGGATAAATGCTTTCAAAGCCACCGAATTCAAGTTGGCATGAGATCTCTAAGGGTTAACTTCTTGCTTTTAAATTTTCTAATAAACTTGGTAACAGGCTGTTAAAGGTTTATTAGCTTGATGTTGGTTAATCATCCTTACTGTTTCTCTTTTGGACCACAGTAAAGACACACAAACCAAATCAACCAGCATATGAGCCCTTTATAAGAACCTCTTAAAAATAATTTACTTAGCTTATTTACTCCCACATTTTTGAGTTCTCTGAATTATAGAATTCTCCAAATGAACCAGTACCCCAACTTATTTGCCAAAATATAAAGATGAAAAGAAAAATGAGCTATCTTATAATACCCTCTGGGACTAATTACCCTGATCTGACTAGACTGGTTGTTAGATCTGAATTATAGTCATGAATAAGTTAGATCTTAATTAAAGTCATGTATGGGGTCCAAGAGGTAATGTCATACAGGAAAAAAAGCTGTTTTGTAATAAGTGGAAATTAGTATTACAATGCTTTGTGAGAAATTGGGCTTCCAGTTGGAAACTTATCTGCTGAGAGGTGTAAGAAATTTCAGGCTTAAAAATTAACTCATCTTCTCTCCCTATACATGGTCCCTTTTAAATTTTCAGTTTGGACCCATATAAATTGCTGAATTTCCAGTAATATGAATGAAATAGTGTTTTCAAAATTAGCGTATATATATATTTTCCATTTCAAAGTATTATGAGGGTACAAATGCTCTTGGTTACACGGGTATCTTTTGTAATGCCCCTGTCAGGGTTAAAAGTGTGCTTGTCACCCAGAGAGTGTTCATTGTACCGGTTAGGTAGGTTTTTGCTCTTCCCCTCTCCCCTCCTCCCCGCTTGCCGCTGCTTGACTTCCTTTGAGATTTACTTTCCTCTGTGTACATGTGTGCTTATAAGTTACTTCCAATTTACTAGTGAGTACATGTGGTGTTTGTCTATTCTTTAGATACTTCACTTAGGATAATGGTCTCCAGTTCCATCCAAATTGTTGCAAAGGTATTAAGTCATCCTTCATGGCTGTGTAGTACTCCATGGTGTGTGTGTGTGTGTGTGTGTGTGTGTGTGTGTGTGTGCCGCATTTTGTTAATCCACTCATGAATTGATGGGCACTTGGGTTGATTCTGCACCTTTACAATTGTGAATTGTGCTGCAATAAACATTCGTGTGCAGGTCTTTTTGATAAAATGACTTATTTTCCTTTGGGTAAATACCCAGTAGTGGGATTGCTAGATCAGATGGTAGGTCAAGTTTTAGTTTTTTGAGGAATCTCCATACTGTTTTCCATAGAGATTGTACTAATTTGCAGTTCCACCAACAGGGTATAAGCATTCCTTTCTCTCTGCATCCATGCCAGCATCTATTGTTTTTGGACTTTTTAGTAAAAGCCATTCTGACTGGGATAAAGTGATATCTCATTGTGGTTTTGATTTCCATTTCCTTGATGAATAGTGTTGTTGAGCATTTTTTCATGTTTATTGGCCATTTGTCGATCTTATGAGAAGCTTCTGTTCATACCTTTTGCTCACTTTTTAATAGGGTTGTTTGATGTTTTCATGCTGATTTGCTTGAGTTCTTTATAGATTCTGGTTATTGGTACTTTATCAGATGTATAGCTTGTGAATATTTTCTTCCCTTCTGTAGATTGTCTATTTGCTCTGTTAATTATTTTCTTGGGGCCGGGCGTAGTGGCTCACGCCTGTAATCCTAGCACTCTGGGAGGCCGAGGCGGGTGGATTGTTTGAGCTCAGGAGTTCGAAACCAGCCTGAGCAAGAGTGAGACCCCATCTCTACTAAAAATAGAAAGAAATTAATTGGACAACTAAAAATATATAGAAAAAAATTAGCCAGGCATGGTGGCGCATGCCTGTAGTCCCAGCTACTCGGGAGGCTGAGGCAGAAGGATTACTTGAGCCTGGGAGTTTGAGGTTGCTGTGAGCTAGGCTGATGCCACAGCACTCCAGCCCAGGCAAAAAAAAAAAAAAAAAAAAAAAAAAAATTATTTTCTTGACCATGTAGAAGCTTTTTAATTTAATCAAGTTTATTTTCCTTTATCTGCAAATTTATAGTAGCTTTTATTTAATATTTTAAACTTTCCTAATAGTTACTAACATCTTGGTAAGTGGGAAGCAATGAAGCAAGAAAGATTTTTTTTTGGTTGATGGTATAGGAGAGAATTTCCTGGTAGTAGAAGGTGTTGAGCATTAGAGAATAGGTCTGGATATATAATGGAATTTTATTCTCTTGAGGTTTTTAAATTTAAAAAAGTTTTACTCTGAAGGCAAGAGTATGAACTACATCTATACTTCTTGACTTTTGCTTTTCCACTGAACAAGGCAAATGTTCTAAATTTATCACAAGCCACCTGAAAGAAGTGAGATATTGAATGTGTATACACAAACTTCAACATCAGTGGCCACTACCTTATTAGGACTAAGCAAGGAATCATAGGGCATTTATGCCAGAAGGGAACCCAAGCTAAATTCTGGTATTTATATGAGTCAATAGCCTTAAGAAAATGGTGAGGAGTGACTCTAGGCCACTGCGTAAGAGTAGCCAGATGCCAAGCCACACATGGAAGAAGATTCCAGAGGGAAATTAATTTTTCTGAGAGTTTTATTTACAACAGGTTTCTAATCATTTTCATTTCCTCAGTGGAGAGGGCAGGGTGCATCCTCACATTAGAATAGACTTGTGAGCTTACAAAATTTTCTCATATCTACAGTGGGTTAGTGCAGTGGTTCCCAACCTTTTTAGTACCAGAGACTGATTCCACAGAAGAGAATTTTTCCATGGACAGTGGTGGTGGGGGCTGGCAATGGAGCTCAGGTGCTGATGCCAGTGGTGGTGAACAGCTGTAAATACAGATGAAGCTTCAATTGCTCACCCACTGGTCACCTCCTGCTATGCTCCCTACTCAGTTCCTAACTTTTATGGAAGACAATTTTTCCATGGATTACGGAGGTGCAGTGGAGCTCTGTGGCCTGGTCCCCAACAGGACGCGCACAGTACTGGTCTGTTGCCCTGGGGCTGGGGACCGCAGGATTAGTGAATGAACAGAACCAATCATTGCCATTTCATAATTGGAGAAATTCAGTGATTTGCTAAAGGTCATGTGGTTGGAGAAATGATAGGGACAGATCTCAAATGCAACTCTTCTGACTCTAAGGTTCGTATTTTTCATATGCATCTTGCCATTTCTTTAAAAGGCTGAAAGTCCTACTTTGCTGAAAAGTGAGGTAGGGAAGGAAGCTCAACAATTATCTTTCTTAAGGAGAATTCTCAAAATGGGCAGAGTAGGGCTCTTGGCTACTGGTTTGGAAAGTGAAGGCCTCAATTTCAACCATTAGATCCACAAAGCCCATTATGTAATCTCATACTGTTAAGTAGCTTGCATGTACTTATATAGAATGGGTCACAGGCACCTAAATTCTCTTTCATTCCAATGGCTCATAGATTCATTTACTGTGAAGGATAGGATCTTAAGTATCGTTTAATACAGCATTTTGATTTACACATGAGGAAATGGTGGCCCAAAGGTGTTGATATGTATGTTACATATATTACAAATGCAGAAATCTCAGGGAAAATGTTTTGAATGTAAAGAAAATTCCAAAATGAAATCAGAGCCACAAAAACTCTGACCAATGTTATTTAATAAGAGTTGAGAAGAAAATTGGCAGTTTCTTTATTAACCAGATTTTAACATTATGTTTGTAAAAAGGGATGTTAGTATCACCATGACACATTCATGAAATGTTGTACAATGTGTTAAGAGGTGACGGATATAGACGATCTGGGGTCTGAGAATATTTAATTCACAAAATGATTCAATACCATAACAGGTTTCTTGATTTTCATAGCATTTTCTTCGGAATTTAGTAGTCTTAAAGAATACAGTAATTTCGAGATGAGTCTGCATTCACGTGTGAATCATTCAGATGTGTGCAAAAAGGGAAGCATTGAATTTAAAAATGTATGTCATGTCTTTTGCTGTGTCTTTTTTTGAATCATCTATATCTTTGAGCTTGGCCCATAACATGCTTGTTTCTTATCCCAATCCATTCTGAAACAAAAATCATCTGCCACTAATACGATGTTCATTAATGCCCTGAATGACTTATATATGCAGTGTAATTGCATCTTTCTCAGCAATTAGAATACAAAATAAGAAAATAAAGTGAAAATCATATACAATCAAAGTTGCTCCTGACATATCCCATAAAGTATAGCATTAAAACAACCAGAATAGGTTTTATACAGCTAATTTTCCTTCTTGTTTCTTGGAGTGAGCACCAGATGAAGCATCTGGCTTATTTTTAGGGGCCATATGATACAGACAAACAAACAAACAAACAAAAAAGTATAGCAACTTTAAACACTGGAATTAGAATAAGCACAGAGCATGTACACAATGTGGACACACAGAACTGAGACCAGCTGAAAGAACAGCAAGTTCCTCTTCTCATATAATGATCGCACTGTGCTATTGACCTATTGACTTAAGTGGTATCAGAATTCACCAGCTTTATTTAAATAGTTTTTTTCTTTTTTCCTCTTTTGTTTCAAAGTGCTTAGAATTGAATCAGTGAAGTTAAATGTGTAAATATCATCAGTCTGCTGTGTGTGATTTTAGGCCCCCCCCAACTAACTCTTTCTGTTAACAAGTACTAAGTATAAAATAAATAGGAATACTGACTATGTATGATATTTGATGGCAACAGTGAGTAATTTGCTGACTTGGCTATGACTTCACTGAATATCACAGTTGATTTAAAAAAAATCTTTTGGCATCCTGAATGTTCAACAGCCTTATCACAAAACGTTGTTACTCTCATGGTAGGTGGTTCTTTAAATGGAATTAACTCAAGAGTGGCAGGGAGGTTTAGTACAAATTACAGCAGACATGGTTTGTGGATTTAAACATTTAAAGATTCCCCCATCAGCTAGACACACTCATACCAGGACTCTCAGTTTTGACACTGATGTATGTCCATTGCTGGGATGCAGGTAGGTCTGGGAGGAAGCCTACTTGCAAAGTAGGAAGAAGGGCTCCTAGGAGACAGGTTTTTGCAAAGGAAGAAGCCATGTGTGATAAGCTGACCAATATTCCTTTTTTGTTTTTTTTTTGGCATCCTAAATCCAGAAAGCTTTGAAAACACAGATTGTTCCTAAGTTTTCTGCAAACATATCTAGTGGGAAAACCTTAAGCGAATTGTAAGTGAGGGGCCATACCTCCTCAGAGTTCTTATTCTACTCTCTGAAATATTCACAGGTTCACTGCAAATTGTTGGATTGTTTGATTATAGGAGCTGGAACCTGCTGGGAGTTTTATTCAATACATCGTATGGACATTGTGCTACCTTTTTAAAATAGGAAAATTTTTGAATTCTGAAGCATATTTGACTTTCAGCAAAGGGATTGTACACTTGGGGTATTTTGCCATGCCCAGTTTCCAAATTTTTCTACTAACTTAACTTATTTTAGGCCCTAAGCTTTTAGCTTTGAACCTGTTTATTGTTTTGTCTCTGACATGACCTCTTCAGTTATGCTAGAATTCATGGTTAGTGATAAGGCTAAATTGGAGTGTTTACCTTTATGATATCTCCTCTCTACATAAAATCCCTAAGTAGACTTTTTTTGATTAAATAAAATTTTTGATTGTTGGTTTTGGCCTTCCTTGGTTCCTTAAGTTTGAAAAAGCAATAAAAAACCTCAATCTGTCAGGAAAGACAAAACAACAAGAGTGATAGGGTATGTCTGGAGAACTCAGGGAGCTTGAGGTGTGGATTTGCCATAGTGTGGCAAGAGTCTAATGGCCTCTCTGTCACTGAGATAGCGGTCATAGCTATAACTCACTGCGAAGCAGCGAGAAACACCCTCCGCTGTCCAGTATTTCAAAGCCCTTTATTGCTTTATTTGTTCAGAGGTGCATCAGGTAAATGGAGTGCTTATAACTGTAGGTGTAGTACCAGCCATTAAAGCAAATATATTTACAGCCCCTGTAATTATACTTTAGTAAAAGTTGTTCTGGATGGCTCAACAGGACTCCTCCCTGGGTAACATATCTAATTCTCTATTTCTCCAATAATGCAGAATGGCTTACAGTCCAAACATTTTTTCCTGATGATACTTTTATTTCTGGCATGACCTTCTTCTCTTCCAAGTCCAAAAAGAAAAAAAAAATTATAGAACATATATAGAGTGACAAATAAATGTAATGCACTCCAGGAACTTATTGATTTATTGACCAACAGTCACTTAAAAAAATCTATAATCCAAAGGCTAATGAAAAAAGGAAGACATACTAAGAATGATGTTAAAGTATATGTTTAGGCATGATGTTTGAATTCTTAGCCGATGTTCTTTGGTCTTGGATATTCTCGCACAGATTTTTCTACTACTTAAGAATTTATGCAGAATAACAGGGCAATAGATGCTGTTTGACAGAAATATCGTATTACAGCTTTTTATTTGGCAGCAACATGAGCCTTCTCTTGGGAGTGTTTTAAAGCTTATTTAATTAGGTCACCTTTGGGCAAATTGAGTTTCAGACAAATTGAAAGGTAGCTAAATTCTTTCAGATCACCCGAGTACCATTTAGTGTCCTGGTATGTTAATTTGCTAAATGAAACCCCAGGGAAGAAAAATAATTAAGCTCACAAATAAAGAAAATAAGTAAATGCTTACTTATAAATGAGAATATTCTATATTTTTGTAAGATCTTTGACTTGCTTTGTGGAATATGATATAAAATTTTGATCAAAAGGAATTTTCATAATAATTTTGTAACATTCTTTCCCAAAATGCATTTCCTTGGGTTTTTTCCACAATAGTTTCATAGATTATAAGGTCATGAGGAGGAATATTTTCTCTTTCTCTTGTAACTGTTTATAATGATTAATTTGGTGCTTTGAATACATGGTGGCTATCTGCATTATTTCAAAACAGTAGATGCCCAGTCTTATAAAATTCAGAGATTTTGGAGCCAAGTGAGAAACAGAAATATAACTATTAATAATATATTTCATGAAACTGTTTGGTCATCTAAAGCAATAGAAATATATGATTTTTGCCTCTCCAATACCCCTTTTCCAATGGGAAATTGTCTCTTCTTTTTAATACGTGGTACAACATGTCTATTAATTATGTGTCCCACCAGTTCTTAATAGTAGGATCATGCCTTAGGCTTCTCTGAATGTGTTATTTCTTTTCCCATTCCTGGAGGAATGGACATCTGTCTATAACAGGGTTAATAAAAACCTTTCCATGATATTTTGATATATGGATGTTAAGAGAACTCTTCCTTTTAAATTGGAAGCTGTAAAAATACAAGCTTGGACTAACCAGCATCCATCTTTTCATATAGACAGAGCCAATTTGTTAAAGGAGAGAACGAGGGCAATACAAAAAGAGCATCAAGAAGTAGAGTCAAGATATGGAAAGAGAGCACTGATCTGCTTGATCTAACCATGTTTGAATTCTACTTTTGGACTTCCTAGTTACGTGACTCAGTAAATTCTTTTACTTAAGCTGGTTTCAGCTAGGTTTAATTTGCATGCATCTTAAGTATCCTAACACATAGATTTTGCATGTTTGGAAATGTAAAATAACTTAATAGAAATTTTGTTTTCCCCCTAGAAATCTTGTCTGCTTTTGCAGAAGCTGGCATTAAGTAAAAGATGATATTTTGTATGTAGATACATAGATTACTCAGAATAACTGAGAAATGTCAAATGAAATGTTTTAGTTATATTCAGTAATAGCATAACTAATAAAACAGCAATAGAAAATTTACACATCTTACATGGATGGACAAAAGGATTGATCATAAAGTACAATTTAAAGAAATACATCTAAGTACAATGATGGCATATTTACTCACTGAATCAAATGTTACTTCCAATTGCTTAGCTAAGTATTGGCTTTTATTCTCACCAATGAAAACACACTTACTTTTCTCACCCATTTAATTTTATGTCCACACAAAATTCCACTTGATTCTTCCTTTTTCTTTTCATACTTTGCAATGAAAAGCCTTTCTACAGATGCTGCAGCTACTTCAGATTTCAGGGTAAAATCTGAAAATGTAAACTATCATACAAGTATCACACACTAACTGATTGCGCCACTGGAGCTACAAAAATTTTAAACTATCTTAGTTTCTGAAAGACGATTTTGATTTGCCGCTTGTTTCTAGATATACTCTCCAAGGTGAAAGCTAGATTATTCCTACCCCTGTAGTCAAAGTAAAAAGAAAAATAAACCCCCATTGTAGGTGGACGTCTTGGTTGTGTCAAACCTTGTGACTATTTTGTCTGCAATGATTATAATATTTTGCCAATTATTCCACATTCATTTCCTTATTTGAAGATGGAATGTGCTTATCCCCTTTCTAATTTTTATTATTTTGAACACATTTTAAATAAGCATGAATGCCCAATTTTAAAAAATCAGATACACTTGAAACGCAGACTTGGGGGGCAGTGGGGAGGCAAGGGCAACATACATAACCTAAACATCTGTACCCCCATAATATGCTGAAATAAAAAAAAAAGTCAAGTACATATTGATTTCTCATCTGTAGCAAGTCAGGTAAAGATTTGTAAACAAAATGTTCATAAATTTCGATGTTACTTTTAGAACCCTAAATTTATTTCCAATTATTATCAATCACCATGTCTCCATAACTGTGTCGTATATTCCCCAAAATAGAATTGCTTTCGATGAATGCAGTATGATTTGGAGTATTCCCAATACACAGTCATTTGACAGTTGTTTTTTAACACTGGCAAGCCTGCAGCAGATTTTAGGATATATTAAAAGATGTATTTAATAAATACACAGTATTTAATAGATGTAATCACACAAAGGTTTTTTCAAGCCAGTTCAGAAGATCCATTTTATAGGCACAAGATTATGGTAATTTGTCATTAATTATTTTCTGGATACTGTAATTTTGATTGAGGCAAAGATTTGCAGTTTTACATCTACCTGTCCATGGTCAGTGTTCATTTAATAGCTAACATCCTATCTGAGATTAGATTTACGCATTTGTTTTTGGTTCAAGGTTTCTTGCTCCCACTGGCAAACACAGATGCTCCTTAACTTCTCTCCACCTGAATGTGCACAGAATATAATTATGACAGGAACTACCATTATCTGAAATGCATTTCTGTTTATGCTTGTAGACCAAGGTCAGAACAATTAATCTGAAAGATGGTAGCACTGCAGATTATGCCAAACAATATTTTCCCCAGGAATGTGATATCATATATCACAAATAGGCAAAATATTCATGCAAATTCTCTGCTGGCCTCTCTGTCAACCCAGGTTTACTGTCACTAACTATGAAGTTTACAAAATAGACTGCAGGGAATACAGATATTTCTAGTGTGAGTATTTCATGCATATGTTGAAATAATATTGTGTGGGTTAATTTCATGTGTCGACTTGCTTGGCTGGGCCGCGGAGTGCCTAGACATAGGGAAGTCCCATGTCCATTATAAACCTCCAGACTAGCAGGAATGGTGATGTTGAATAAGATCGTATTTAGTGGTCCCTCTCTACTGCTGCCCAGAGAAACCTGTGATATTGAGACAGCACTGTTGGCCTATTAAACTTCTCTCGGTAAAATCTGGCCTTTTGAGTAGGTGAGGACATGAAGGCTCAGGCCATCAGGGTTCTGACACTAAATAATTTTCAAAGGAAATCTTGTGACTCTAATATCAGAAAGGTAACTGGTTTGTTTGTAAGGACACAGAAAAATCATGTACAACTTTACTTATTTTGAAACATTAGCATTTTTGCAACTAAATCAATAATTAAAAACAATATTAAAGCCATTTTCCTTTAACCTCAAACTTCCTGGGAACCAGGTAGAACCAAAAACAAAAAAATGTCATGGCAAAGGCATGGTAATTGTTGATTAGCTAGCACATTTCAAGGATACTATTGCTGAAAAGCCATTGCTGCTGTCGAAAGACAAAATTACAACAAATTCAGCTATAGATCTAATTAGCTGTTTTATTTGTGATCCGTGAATCCGCGAAGCCTCCATTCTACAAAACAGAGAGCTCCCACTGGGCAATGGCAGCACAGTGGGTTTTGCAAGGAGGTAACAAGGAAACAAAACAACAGGGGGAAAAGCTGGTTGGTTAACATCAGGTTATTTCGGGTTAATCTTTTTATAAGGCAGAGGAGACTTTCTTATTACATGGACTCAGGCAGACTGGGCTCTCCTGCTTTCAGGAAAAACTGGTTCGTTTGTTGGTGGTAGGGGGAATCTATGGGCTTCCTTAAAATTTCGGTTTGATTATGTATGTGGCATTTAGCCCGGGTGACTTCATGTTGGTTTGGTTTGGTTTATTGGGGTCTAGTACAAAGAGCTCAATCCAAAACAATGGCCTCCCATAATTTTTGTTTAACACCACTATGGTTAGGGCTGGGGCTGGCTTAAGAATCTCTGCCATCCCCCAATCATCTCTTCCTTACCAAGAAAAATACCCGCTTCCTGCCCTGCTGTGTATGTGGGAGGTGCAGAGTATGCCAGTTTGCCTTTGCATTAGTGTCTTCCACAGCCCTCTGTTGGCTATAATTTGGGATTAAAATCAACTGGAAATTAAGCTAGCAGGGTAATAATCATTTGGCAGAATTGAAGGCTAATACTTTAAATTGTCTTTGTCATTGATGAAATTATGGAAACAATCAGTGGTAGAAAAGGCCAGTCTTTTTATACCATGAACCTTTCAGTATTGCTATGCTCTGTCACTCCTTCTGTCATTCAGTACTTCATCCTGTGGAGCACAGGAGTCGGGGTTGCAGACAGCACACTCTGATGACCTGGTGACTCTGCTTTGACAGCAGGCTGCAACCGTATTTTTTTGGACTAATAGGCTCTATCTAAATTTTCTTGTATAGATATGATCTAAAACATGTAAGATATTCGAAAGTTTGAAGACACTTTGTAACAATCTAAAAACCATGTTTTTAAAAATTAATTTTAAAAGCTGTGGTCTGCGTAGGCTGGATTCTGGGATTTGAGTTTAATTTTCAGCTTTAAATCTTTATTTAAAAAGCAGGTGTATCATCAGAAAAAAAAATGTCTGTATCAAAGAGCAGATGAATTTGATCCTGTGAGTGATTATTGCTATGGGACTGTTTCATGCAAATTAATCTGTAAACATTTAGCAGTTAGATTCCTGATGGTAGGGAGAAAGAGTGGAGAAAATTAGTCAGGTAGAGAGCAAGAAAATTACTCCCATTTGATTAGAATAAGATAATCATGGAGTTTTCATGCAGGCCAGCAGCATCATGGTGTTTCTTTCATTTATCTTTCACTTGTGCTTGTCTTGGGGTGAGGGTAGGAAGTCCTGAGAACTACGGGAGGGATACCTAGTAGATGAAGGTTACCTGGAAAAGTAAGGCAATTGATTACATTTCAGATTAAGACATAGCTATTCGGGTCTCTTATTTAAGAGAAGATCAAAAGCTGGAAATATACCTGTAAGATATTTTCCCCAAAGCTTGGAGTTTCCATATCTGCCAATAAATCATGGTTGAATTAGAAAAATGTATTCTACCAACATCTGAGGGAAACCAAGACCTATTTACTGCCATATTTGAGAGTGGGTTGGATGTTATTTATAAAAGATGCCTATAGGAATCCCATTTTTAAATTTTAAATCTTAGTTCAAATATGTACTTTCCAAAAAGTATAATGTTAGTTATATTTACTGTTTTTCTTTTTTATGTAATTATTTAGGGTTTAAAAGTTTGCTTGTGTTGAAACTGAAATAATAACTATATTTTTCTTAATTTTACCTGAGTTTGGAACATGAAACTATAACTAAACTGTGGTTGAAGTGTACATTTATTCCAACAAATCTAAAATTAAAAAACAATGGTGAGTGTGAGAGTAATTTCCTGTATCATGACTTCGGTGATGGCCACATGAATCTGCACATGTGATAAAATAGCATTAAACTAAACACACATGCACATATGTACTTATAACTAGTGAAATCAGAATAAGGTCAGTGGAATGTATTAACGTCAATTTCTTGACATTGTACTTATAGTTATGCAAGATGTTACCATTGGGGGAAACTGGGCAAAGTACTTACCAGAAAGCTCCCTGCATTATTTCTTACTATTGCATGATAATCTATAATTATCTCAAAATTAAACATTAAAAAAGTTGTGAATATTATAGAATAAATTATTTTTATTCTCTTACTTTTTTGAAAATTGATATTTAAACACTATAAAAGCTAACTCTTTTGAAATTACTCTGCAAAATTATGGAAGAATTCAGAATCTGCAATTTTTCTACAGAGCTGAACATAGTAGGCTTTTATTTACATGCTATTTACCTATAGTCGTTGTCTGAGTCTACCTTCTGCTGCTATAACAGAACACCACAGACTGGGTAATATATAAAGAATAGAAGTTTATTTGGCTCACAGTTCTGGAATGTGGGAAGTCCAAGATTGAGGAAGTACATCTGATGAGGGTCTTCTTGCTGCATCGTAACACGGTAGAAGGCATCACATGGCACAAGTGGAAGACAGAGAGGAAATCAAACTGAATTCATCCTTTTATCAGGAGCCTACTTTTACAATTAATTACAATTAATACACTATTGAGATGGCAACATTAATCCATTTATGAGGACGGCACCTTCATAAACTAATCACCTCTTAAAGGTCCCACCTCTTAACATAGTCACAATGCCAATTAAATTTCAACATGATGTTTGTTGGCCATTAATCTGTCTTCTTTTGAAAAGTTTCAGTTCATGTCCTTTGCCCATTTTTTAATGGAGTTGTTTGATTTTTTTCTTGCTGATTTCAAATCAAAACCACAATGAGATATCATTTAACTCTGGTGAAGATGGCTTTTATCAAAAAGTCCCAAAACAATAAATAGTGGTATGGATGTGGAGAGATAGAAACACTCACACATTGCTGGTGGGACTGCAAACTAGTACAACCTCTATGGAGTAATATGGAGCTACCTCAAAGAGCTACAAGTAGAACTATCATTTGATCCTGCAATCCAATTACTGGGCATCTACCCAAAGGAAAAAAAAGACATTCTATAAAAAAGACATCTGCACTAGAATGTTTATAGCAGCATAATTCACAATTGCAAAGATGTGGAAACAACCCAAGTGCCCATCCATACATGAGTGGATTAATAAAATGTGGTATATGTATACCATGGACTTCTACTCAGTCACAAAAAACAATGGTGATCTAGCACCTCTTGTATTATCCTGGATAGAGCTGGAGCCCATTCTACTAAGTGAAGTATCACCAGAATGGAAAAACAAGCACCACATGTACTCACCATCAAATTGGTTTTAACCGGTCAACATTTAAGTTCACACAGAGTAGTAACATTCATCAGTGTCGGGCAGGTGGGAGGTGGGAGAAGAGGATGGGTATATTCACACCTAATGGGTGCAGTGCCCACCGTCTGGGGGATGGACGTGTTTGAAGCTCTGACTTGGGTGGGGCAAAGGCAATATATGTAACCTAAACATTTGTACCCCTGTAATATGCTGAAATAAAAAAAAATTTCAGCGTAAGTTACGGAGAAGACATTCAAACCATAGCAGCTCTGAAAGAAAAATCTTGACTTATTATTACACTCATGCACTGTGCTATAAAAGTGCCAACACGTAACTAGTATAAATTCCTTTAAATTAACAGAACAGGACAGAGCAGCAAAATGCAATGTAGTCTGTACAAAGACCTACTGTAATAGTTTTTCAATATTTTTGCTAAATGAGTAGATTATAGCTGCTCTTGTTTGGGAGTCTGAGGGTTAACTATATGTGATGATAAATATGTAATTTGTTTCATTATAGTAGCCATTTTACTATACAGTATATGTGTCATATAGCATCATGCTATATTTCTTAAATATACACAATAAAATTTATTTTAAAAAAACTATGTAATACATGATAAATAGATACAATCTTGATTTTTAAATTTAAAAATCAATCAATCAATCAATAAATTTTTTAAAAAGACCAAAATGCATGGGGAAAACCATTTCCTTTTATTATGTCTGCAAATGAATCAGTTTAAGCAAAAACATTAAAATTTTAGAGCACATTGAAATATATTTTCCCAAATGATTATAAAAAATATAAATATATTTTAAGAATTAAAAATTAGTATTTATTTATTTATTTGGAACCAAAAAGAGCCCAAATAGCCGAAGCAATCTTAAGCAAAAAGAACAAATCTGGAGACATCACATTACCTGATTTCAAATTATACTGCAAGGCTATAGTAACCCAAACAGCATGGTACTGGTACAAAAGTGGAGACATAGACCAATGGGACATAATCGAGAACCCAGAAATAATACCATATAGCCATAACCAACTGATCTTCAACAAGACAACAAAATGCACTGGGGAAAGTAAGCCATATTCAACAAATGGTGCTGGGAATATTGGATACCCACATGCAGAAGAATGAAACAGGATCCCTATATCTTACCATATACAAAAATTAATTCAAGATGGATAAAAGACTTAAACATAAGACATAAAGCATAAAAATTCTAGAGGAAAACATGTGAATAATTCTTCTAGACGTTAGCCAAGACAAAGAATTTTTACTAAGACCCCAAAGACAAATACAGCAACAACAAAAATAAAAGGAGAGTTTTTTGATGTGACTAATCTGTCTCTAAGTTTCAGTATTTTAAAAATCCAGGGAAGATCTAAATTTATTGGATCCTTGTTTTCTAAACTGTAAAAAAAAAGAATGATTCTAAGAATAATGGTAATAATAATGAAATGATCATAGGGTAATTATAAGTTAAAATAAAATAATTATGAGAGAATATTTTATAAAGTGCAGTACTTTTTAAATATTAGAAATTATCCTTCAAATAAAAACAAGAAATATTAAGGGACTATGGTTTGAGGCACAGGGACAGAACAAGGGAAAAAGGTTTTTTAGCTCTAAAATGAGAAAACCATGTTTGAAATAAAAAATTTTGAAAGACATTTTTAAATTGGAAATTATTGAGTGTTCTGATAAATATAATTGGTTAATCTTGACGATAAATGTTAATTTTATAATCACTTATTTTTTTTCTAAGTTTTAATTTTGGTTCAATTGATTTTTTAGAAACTTAGCTTTGGCATCATTTTCTTGTTTTTCCTCTCCATTGAGAAACTGAAAATTAGCTGCTTATCTTTCTAGTTCTTAAGAAATATATTTAAGGTTTTAATTGGGACTTGTTGAGAAACTAACCAACAAGATTTCAAGTAGAAATACCTTATTTTTCTATGTGTCCCTTCTATCCTTGTTCTCATCACCATGACTATAAATAATATTATACTTCTTTATTTAC
Source organism: Indri indri (assembly GCA_004363605.1). Taxonomy (NCBI): domain Eukaryota; kingdom Metazoa; phylum Chordata; class Mammalia; order Primates; family Indriidae; genus Indri; species Indri indri. The sequence continues at coordinate 25,901 of RJWJ010004650.1, forward strand.
TCAAATCATAATGAGAAAACACAGGGCATGCACCTCCTTGCCAGAAATTACTCCTGCATAACAGCCCATCAAATATTTCTGAGAGTTTTCCCTCAGATGGTACTGCATCACATGCCTCCAAAACAACACCTTCAGATTCCATGACTTGGCAGTTTTCTCACCACCAGTCTGCTACCCCTGTTGCTGAAGACACTTGTGAAATATGACTTCTGCTGGGCAAAGCTGTTTGGATTAATGATGCTACTACTGCCTCCATTCCTATCTCAGGTGGGGTAGCTGCTCGCTAATCTGTTCAAAAGCCAGTCTTGGCTACTGTTTATCTGCTGCCCACTTGTTGGCTGCTTCTGGAAGCCAGGACCTGCACTGTTCTGCTGTGACTGCCAATGGGAACCTTACTCCTGTCCTGCTGCTTGCAAAAAGCAGAAGTGTACTGCCCTCACTCACATCCACACTAGTGCTACATGGCCATGAGAATGTCGCCCCACTCCAGAATTCACTCTAGACTGTTCCCCTCTTTGATGTCCATGCCCCTCTGGCTCCAGGCCCTGTGAGAAAGTTCGTCCTCTATCACAGTTCAAATTTCTGCCTGACAGTCTACCTTAGATATAATAACTACTTGGGATGATTGACAGTGTGAATAACCTTTCCCTTCAGGGGATAATTCCATGCTCACCGCCAACTCACAGACTTGACCTATGCCTCTGAATGAGGCCATTAAAAATTAACCCAAGATTGATAAATTTCCCCAAATCCAACTATTCTGTTTTTCTTATGATCACTTTTTTACTTATATTAAAACTAGACTGGTATTAGATACCTTGAAAGCTTATAAAGTTTGAGCTGAATGACTGTTCAGGCTGCATACAGTTAATAAATCTTAACAATGAAACTCATTTTGTTAAAGGCTACCGGTAACTATGTAAGTAACACTTTATAGTGTACTTAACATTCTTCATAATGTAACTATAGGCAATAACTCATATATCTGCTAATTTCTAGCTTTTTACTGATCTTCAGAATGTACTGATTATAATTTGATGATCACATCAGACATGTCTTCAATAGCAACAAACTTTGATTTGCAGATTTCTCTAAGTAAAATATACATTATAAATATACATGTTCAGAAACATTGAGGTTTGTTTGAACTACGAGTGTGTACCTAATATATAACCATTGCCTTTAGAGGTTACTACCACTTACAGGGGATAACGGTCTCTCCTGGAAGCAAATCTGTATTCAAGTGCTCTTTGTTCTTACCACTCCACTATTAAATAATTACCTAAGACTTGGGAAGTATCTAAACAAGAATATTATGTAATAAGAATTATTGGAGTTAATTCTGTTCTCAGATGTTCAAATTCATATTGACTTTAACTCTTTTACTCAGAACATCTATTATCTGTGACCATTCATGTACAAATGAGACTAAGTAATTATGCAGGGTATTAGCATACTGGTGCACAGTGATGTGAAGTGAATACCTGATAACCCTGTGAGATTTTACAAGAAAATGGGAAGAAACTGATATCCATTTAGATACCTTAAGAGGCGCTCTTGATTTATCCCACTGAGAGGCATTTCTTCAAGTGAACTTTGAGATCATAATGTTTAGGCACAAATACAAGGAAAGTTACAAATCTCCATACTTCACAATGTCCTTTTGTATCTAAGAGTCTCAAGCTCAGAGGGGAAGCAAAATTAAAATTTATATTGGGCTTACACACACACATATATATGTCAGATGGGATTTAGGCAAAACAACCTGATATGTAGTTCTAGCTCTATGCATTTATTTGCAAAGACTCAGTTTCTTCATAAATAACTTGTCCACATTTAAGGATCAGAATACGTTCAAATCTCTGCTGATCTTAGGACAGGGCTCAAATAAATCTAAACTATAGAGTGTGCTATGAGATCTTTGAGAAAATGTGGCATAAAGATCTTATCACTTCAACCAGATTTAGCAACATAGCCTGAATTGTAGTGGTCAGTGACAGGCTTCATTTGAACTCCCAGTGCCTAAGGCCCCCTTGTAGTTCCTATGTGCTCTACAGAAGATGCCTAAACATTAAAAATCCGGATTGTCAGTAAGGTAAATCTTGACTTATTATTCAAACTAGGGCACTTTTGAGAGTCAAAGGAGGTTCTAATTAACAATTACGCTGGGACAAAATGTGTATACCTATTCCAGTGAAATCTGGACATATTGTTATCAAGGCTAAATAACATTCCTGTGAGTCCTCACTAAAAGAACAAAATTCAGGAATAATAGAATTTTTCCTATTGTTATAAGAGCAGAAAGCACCAAAAATTAAGAGATGGTCCTTGATAATGAAGAGCTCCAAGAGCCAGAGGCAAAAGTAACTCACGGACGGAGATCCAAAGACAGGTCATGAGAGCACAGTTTTCTGAGCTTCCTCCTAGTATCTGCTGTGTGGCAGAAGCAGCTTGCAGCCATGAGGTGGCCTGTGCAGAGAGTCTTGGTTGGAAGCAGTGGTGTAGAGCCCCTTCCTGGGGGAGTCCATGTAGTGATCCTGGGTGGCTATCACAGTGATCTCCAGTGATCACAGGACCCATGGGAAGCTTAAATCAGAGGAGCACCCCAGTGTGGGTGGTAATGTGAATAAAAGACATAAAAGGCTGACCAAATGCCCTGGATTGCCTGAGATGGTCCTGGCATGATTATTAATATTAATGGTGCTTCTGTAGTAAGTACTGTTAGTGACTTACCCAGATAATTTTATAGGCTAATGCACCCATATCTCAATTGTTGTGTGGATTACAGCTGACACCACATTGGCCCTTTCTGCACAACACACACACACATACATGCACGCACACACCAGGATTACTTTCAGCTTTCAAGAAGTGATCCTCCAGGAGTTATCCACAGTCGATGGCTCACTAAAATGGGTGCAACATGTCCTCCTCTTACTTCAAAAGGGGGACAACTTTGTAGAACAGTTTATGCCCCAGAGTCTCCTGTTGATTAAGCCAGGACCAGACTTCACCGAGACAACCTCCTTGCTTCGTTCTTTCCTCTCTTCCTATTCCATTTCTCTCACTCCCTTACAGTTTTACTTGAGGAACACTCTCTTGGTTAATCACATGCACATAAATCCTTGTCTCAGGTGGGCTCCACTTCCAGGGGACTTGACCTAATGCAGCCTCCTTTCACTCTCGAGAGTATCCTGATTTGGATGATGGATTTTCCCTAGGCATGAAAGTCTAGTGCAGGCAACATTAGCAGAGGCAAGCAGAGTGAAGGAGGCTGGTAGAAATGGCGAGATTATAGGAGAGCAGCAGAAATGTGGAAAGAAATGGGAAGAGACCATGAGGCAGATCATATGTGACAGCCCCACTGTAGAGATTTCACAGCTGTTACACAGAAGGGTGAGGTGCTGTGCTAGTATATGAGAACTACTGATCCAATAGACTTTGAGTATAACTATTAATGTGAATTTATTTCATGTGGTCCAGGGGGAGATTCTGTTTATGTTGATATTAATGTAACCTAGATGTTAGCTGAAGTTACTCTACCCTTGTTAGTAAGATGATATTAGCAGTTTTACTATCTTACTCACTCATTTTGGCAATATGAAGGCCACTGGTGGCATTAGCTTAGAACTGATCTGGTGGAGTCATGGGGGTGTGCCCTTGGTTGGAAGACAGGGAGGTGAGGAAGTGGAGATATGAGAAGAGACTATTTCATAGAATTTGCTAGAAAGAGGATCAGTAAAATGAGGCTGTAGATGGAAAATGGGCTAGTGTCCAAAGAGGATTTTTTAAAAATATGGCAAATACTGAAGTATATTTCTATGTGAATAATAAAATTAGCTAACACTTATATGGCTTTCCATGTACCTGAAACTATTGTGTTTTACAAATATCAATTTATTTAATTCATAATTTTCACGAGAACCTCTTACTTTACAGATAAAATTGACTCATAGGAGGGGTTAGTAATGGGCTGAGTGAAGCGACAGGAGGGTAGACCTCAGATTTCAATCCCAGTTATCTATTTCCAGAGCCCATGCTCTTTAGAGTACAGGACACTGGCTCTCATAAACACAAGCAGGGTCCTCTAGGGGGAGGGAAGTTGATGGAATACTGTGGGAGCATCCCTGCGGGATGAAAGAGGACTGGGATCCGTGTGCATGTGGAGGGATTCCATCATGAGAAACCAGAACAATCTATTTGATGGACTATAGATGAAGGGAGGTTGTTAGCCCTTGCGGTGGCTCTCCTCTGATTTTGTTTTTCTCATTCCCTCAATGTAGTAAGAGATAGGAGTGAAGAGAAGCAATGTTGAACATTTAAGAAGAAAGGAGAGATGTGACATTTTTGCAAAATAATCACCTCATTGCTTTCATTTGCAAACATAGATCTTGATGAGGATGTCAACCATGACAGGTCCATTCTAAATTTAGGACCTTGGCTGGTTCTTACTGCAGTGCTTAGTAGACTGCATCCATCTATGCTATGGGTACTTTCTTAGTGATCCAGGAATTCTCTTCTTCATGAGGCTTGAATTCCTTTACATGACTGATCTTCATGAAAATGGAGGAATCTCTGTTTTCTAAGAACCCTATTAAGGACAGATGGGAACTAAAACAAGGTTTTAAGGTGGCCAAGGGGTAAATTGAAGTGTTTCATGTGCCTCGTTAAAACAAAATACCACAATTGAAAAAGAATGAACCTTTAAAACCAATTGTCTGAGGCCTCACCCCAGGAAGTTTTATTTTCCTACAGATTAAGCATGTCTTTTCATTTCCTTGGAAAGAGAACTGCTTGTAAAAGTGTTTTATGTACAATTTAAGTGCCATGCGTGTGGTGTCCCAGGAAAATGTGCATTGCTTTTTGAGTATACTCTGCATCTTTCCTTCTGCTCCCTGTCAAAGCATGTCTTCAGTACCTGGTCCACTCATATCTGAAACATTCAAATATACGTGTGTTATAAATTTGTTTAAAATTTGGCAAAATGTAGTCATTGCTTCTGTTGCTCATATTTTCCATTCTAGCTAAGCATCCTTGACCTAGGTTCTTCTAAATATTAGTCTGAATGCCACTGTATTTTAATGCCATTTGTAAACCATAAAAACCACAGCCATTTTGAGAGGAAGTTTTACCTCAGTTGTCTAAATAACCAACTACATTTAACCAGCGTTAGGTTTTCTCAGAGGTGTTCTAAAAGCCATTTGCCTCGTTTGTGTCTAACGGGAATTTTCAATGAAATCAGTTAATCAGCACATGCTTGTTAATCTTGCCATAAAAGTGATATATCTGCACTTTTGTATCCTCTCTTGTATCCACTACCAGCGTCACATCTCTTGCATGGTTGTCAGGGCCATCATAGCCTTAACCTCCTTCTATCTGGTCTCTTGTTACTACCTGTCACTAGCATTCCCTTAACTCAGCTTTTGCTCTTTCACTTAACATCTCTACTTTTCAGACCAACTTTAAGTTTTGAAAGCTTTATGCTGACCTATTGGAATGTACATATAGGTGATACTGGAACAATGCATTTAAAGATAATTTTATTGTTCAATTATTAAAAAATGATGATGAAGATTTATATATTTTGCTGTGGAAAAATTTGTACAATGTAATGTTAAGAGATAAAAACAGATTATTAAAGAGCGTGTGTGTGTGTGTGTGTATATATACATATATATAAAATCCCCTTTTGTATAAAAATTGTTTTTTTCTTGTATAGAAAGTAGTTTGGAAGGATTTGTTATCAGAATTTAAACTGATTATCTTTGGTTGTATAGTTTTAATTTTATTCATCAATAAAGGTATTTTACTAGTTTAACGTAAAGCACAGCGCTGGGGCAGGGGGAAGCAAGGAATAGTTCTCCTTTCCCTATAGCCCTTCATGTCTTAGAATTTTAAGTTACCCAGAAATCTGGGTGTAGGGTGCTTTTCAGGTCTCGTTATTCTGTTTGTTCAGTTTAGCATAATATTATGCACATAGTCACCAGAGCTACTTGCTGTCTTTGTAAACTTACGCAGATTACCTACCTTGTCTATGCCTTAGTTTCCTCACCCATAAAATGGTATAATAATAGTTCCTGTATCATAGGGTTGATTTGAGAATGTAAAAACTTAGAATAATGACCTAAACATGGTTATTTTTTCCTTCATCCTTATGTATTTAATTCCAGCAGCATGTTAGCCAACATGATAGCATGTGAAACTAACACAGAGAAGAATGTAGAATCAATATCTTTCACAATTTTGAGGAAGAGACAGACGATTAAATATATGATGGCAATGAATAATACACTGATTGTTAGGGATATATAGAAAGTTATTGGAATATTTGAGGGGCACATAATTCAAAATAAAGAGACCAAAGAAAGCTTCCTCAATGCAGTGACATCATGGACAAGGAAGACTCAATTTGGGGAGGAGGGGTTTTAATTACATGAGCCAGGACCCAAAGCCAGGGGGGAGCAACATGATTTTCTTTTCTATATGCAATGTAACATGCTGTGAACTTCTAATTCTTCTTTAAATGAGCTAGGTCTTCCATCCACTTCTAGTTTCCTATGTGATGCAGACATTAATTGCTCTCTGTCTTTGAGGAGCTATGGAGAAATTATAATAATAATTTTTGAAAAAGAACACTGAAAAGTCATTGTAAAATCTCCTTTGAGAATGAAATGATTAATCCTTGAATAAATAACTTTATAAGCCAGAAAGAAAAAGGCAAATCTTAGGAAAAAAGTTAATCTATAAATCCTAGGCTGGCTTTTATTGGCCACTTATTAGACTTTTATTGAAAAGGGGAATTTTTAAAATTTCAGATTGAAACTTTTGAATGAAAGGGAGATAGAGAAGGCACAGCTAACTTCTGTATGCACTGAGATAGCATATAATGGTTTAATTAAGATGCAGATTAAGTGGTAGATATAAAACCTTACTATTCTGAGGTCTGACCAGGAATTTAAGAAGATTTTGTTTTCATTTTGAACAAACAAAGGCAAACAAAGGAAATCCTAGCTAATAAGGAGTGGTGTTACTAAATTGGTAAATTGTATGCAATATGTCTGATGACCCTTGTCAGTAACTTCAGATTTTTTTCTAGTTCATATGTAATATGCTTTTGATGTCTTTTATAGTTTCAGTTATTGTAAAATAAAGTACACTTTAGGGACTTTCCTTTGACTTTGAATTAAGTACAAATGATTTTAGGCATAAGAATATGCCAAATCAACTAGCCTCTGACCTTTGTTTTTTCAATTTTTTATTAAGCTAAAATATACATAACAGAAAATTTACCATCCTAACCATTTTTATGAGTGCAGTTTGGTGATATCAAGTACAGTCATCGTATTGTGCAACCATCCCTGTCATCTATCCCTAGAACTCTTTTTATCTTAGAAAACTGAAATTCTATACCCATTACACAATAATTTCCCATTCCCCTTTCCCCTAGTCTCTTGACTTTTAAATAGAGTGTATACTAAATGTTTCGTTTGTTTTGTTTTTGGATTTGAACTGCAATTTATTTATAGAAGCAACATTGCAAGTGATGATCGAGTTCCCAAATGACTCCACAAAAGTATATTTATAGACTAATTCACAAAACTTAAATTGATAAAATTGACAAATTAATAGACAGGATTAGATGCTACAATAGATAGTAGGCTGAAAATTAGGGTCAATGAAGATATCTATACAAACACCCCACTTTATCTAGTCCAAGATGATCCTTAAGCAAAATATGGAAATGGAGAAAGTTTGTGTTTGGCATCTGCCATGCCTTTTGCTGTGCTTATCTCTTATGTCCTGGTGCTTTTCTTTCCAATTCCTAAACTCTGGCTTCCCTGATGCTATCCTAAGCCTGCATGCTATGACCCACACAGACCTACATCATTCCCTGAGAGTCCCATACTTTCAAAGTACTTCCCTCTGTTTGCATATTTTGATTGGAAATCTTCAAAAGTGAAGGTATGAGTGTTTTGTGTTAAAATAGACTAGAAAAATACCTGAAGATAGCTTTCTGTGAGTCATTTTTCATATTCTTAGAATCCATGAAAATTGGGAGGTGATATTACATTGCCCAATAAACGGGGAAAAAACAGATTTTATCACACCATGCAACATACAAAATGAAGTGCATTTAGAAGTACTAATGATGAGATTCCATACAGCTTGGACTCTTTATCAGCCCTTTTTTACATGCCAAGTTTGTGGTTTACAGAGAAGCTGATCTAATATTAAAGTTAAAAAAAATTTGCTACAATTGGCTCATAGATACTGAATTTCATAAATTCCCTCTAGTCAGAATCTCAATTTACTCTATTATGCTTTTCCTGTTTTATACTTCTTGAGGATCTGAGACCTGAGACAGAGGGTGGTGAAAGTTTGAATCGTAAATTTTGGAGGAGGAAGAGCGGCTGTAAATCTCTAGGCCAGAAGATCATTCCTCTAAGTTTCTATAGGTGGTTCGTATGTAGGGACTTACATTTAACGGTCCTCATCTTACTGGTTATTCTTAGCTTCTGATGTATCCTGCCAGGAAAAGGTGGCAAATTGTATTATAGACCAATAGTCTTGCAAATGATGCTTTATTTTTTATCATTTATGATACTATATTCATCATTATTTCCTAAGAGAGAATTTCAAGCTTCCTAGTACGTGGCCTCACCAAATTGTGATCAGACACTCCAGAATCTGTGAAGTTTGGTGTGCTGGAAAACTGACAACCATTTACTTTTGTGATGTGAACTCCTGGTTTTTGACAAAGTTTGGGTCATGATAGTTTACCCTGGAACTTCTGGCAGCACATAAACTTCTTTGGGGAATTCAGGAAAGGGAAAGATTTCTCTTGATATTTAATGTTGAAGATTTGTATAAATCCCTTAGTGTTTCCTCTAAGTATACTTGGTGATATTGGTTAGACTCAAAAGAAAAGGTCTTCTCATTCAATTATTCCATTCCATTCCACTTGAACTAATGCCGGTGTTGAGCTCTTCTTCTGTAGCAGGAGAACCATTGCTTACCTCTCACTAGTACTTGCTTGAAGGTCATCCCTCCTCTGAAGGTTACCGTTTCTTATTGGCTAGGGTATTTCGGCAAATGCCTTTGTTCTAGAAAGAAATCATGAAAGCGTTTTACAGCATACTTTGTCTGGTAATTAAAATAACCACAAGTATTGTGGTCACAAAGCTGTTCCATTTATTATAGTATACTATTTTAATAATATTTCAATTCTCAAAGGTTATTCCCATACTGACTACTGTGCTAAAACATGCGATTTATTCTCATACTTGGAGAATAGTATCCATTAAGGGTTAGATGTTTGAAAGGCATATTTTTCAATAACGCTAAGCCTTTTATTCTTATTCTTTTATTTTAATCATTGCTGCACTTGGTTTAAAACTGTGACATCTTCACATCAATAATTCTTACAGGGATAGTACCAAGTCACGTTACCCTTTTCAGCGCAAACATTGCCATAGGATAAAACTAAATCGGGGTTAAAGAAACAATATAAAAGTAAATCAGAACAGACATTTATAGGGAGGAAATAATATTTTTATTGAATGGCCTACAGCAGCAGTAATGTTCAGAAATGGGCAATGCAAGGAAAATAGACAAATAACAGAAGACTCAGTTTGAATGACCAAGTACTTATAATTCATAAATTTTCTCAGCATCAAACTTTTTTCCTTTTATTTTTAGATGACACATAATAATTGTACATATTTTTGGGATATGTGATATTCTAATATATGCATGCAATGTGAAATGATCAAATCAGGATAATTAGCATACCTATTGCCTCAAAGATTTATCATTTCTTTGTGTTGTGAGCATTCAAAATCTTCTCTTTTAGCTTTTTTGAAAATATACACGAAGTTGTTAATGATATTCACCTGTCAGTGATGTAGAACCCTAGGGGCTCTTCTTCCCTTAGCATCAGTAACTAGTTTTAATTTTCTATCTTTTAACCAACCCCTTCCTATTCTCCCCTCCCCTCTTCTCTTCCCTGCCAGCCTCTAATAACCACAATTCTACTCTACTTCTATGAGCTAAATTTATAAAACTTTTTTTAGATTTAAGAAGATAAGCTTTTATTGCTTTATACATGAAGCCTGCTCTATGTAAACAAAAGGAAATAGAGAACTAGATAATGATGAAAGGAAGCTAATCAGCTTAAGCAGCAGATCTAGTTAGTCTTATTATCTTTACCCTCTATATATTGGTTTCTTTTAAAATTAGATTTATCTGTTATTTACTTCAATTAATGGTCAATATAGATAAAGTCTTTGGTCTTAGATTTTGACTATGTCTACCCAGGCCTAGTGACAGAAGCTGATTTTTTCTGACCATTCAATTATGCTATCATAATAATAGAACCCATAGTCATCCTCTCTAGGAGGATGGGTTGACTGGAGAAATAGAAACTATTAAATAAAAATATTCTTTTGCTACTATTCCCTATTTCAGTTGTTGGAAACATTAGTTTCAGAGTTATTTGATACAGTTAAAATGAACCATTCTGTGAATGCCCTGAAATATTTGGGGACAGCCTACAAAAATCTCAGCCAAAAAAGTTTTACATGTAAGCCTGAGTCCTGCTGTACATATTGATGGCAATCACCTGATAATTCACTAGTTATTAATTTTGTAAGCTTTGCTTCATACCTTGCAATGACTGAAAGGGTTTGTGGGCTCAGCTTATCATCAAAAATAACCCAATAACTATTCACAGGTAACTGTGGACACATTCAGTCTCCAGAGTTCAGTGCACAGGGGCAAACACTTACTTGCCAAAAGGTATCTGAAAATTTTTTCCTTTCTTCTTTTGCTCCCTCCTCTTCCTTTAGGGTACTAGCTCTGTTTAGCATTAGCTATTTGTGCCTCAGGCTAACAAATTCCATTTATTGTTCGATACCAAGCTTCCAAAACCCAGTTCACTTCAAAATTTCATAATCTTATTTGTCTACAAGATGAATAAACCCCTCTCTCTCAGTAATATATTCTTTTTCCTTTTAAAGAATAGCTTTGTACTTTATTATGCCAATATACCCATTCCCCACTAGGGGTAAATATGGGACAGGGAAAAGTGAGTGAAGGGTCCAAAGATCTTTTCGCTTCCGTTTGCAGACACAGAAAGCAGCACAACACCCGCGTTTGGTGTAAGGATGACCTAGGAAGGAAACCTGCTATTTTCAAGCTCTTCTATTATTAATAATTAAACAGAAGAGAAAACAGAGGGCATTGTGTAACATTGTGGATGATACCGTCACTTTGATTATAGTTTTCTTATGTTATTCTTTACCTATAAGGCACATTTTAAAGATTGCACTTTAAATGCACATTTTTCTCTAATTTTATTGTATACTCTTACATGTGATATTACATACAAAACTGAATTTTCTATACCCAGCATTGACTTTATTGTTAGTAGCACCCTCATCTTCTATACTTCAGATCTGAAAAATTAATCTTCTTTTCATTTCTGGTTTTTCAATTTAAATGTGTATGGGAAAGAATATCCTCTTATAAATGTCTCACTAACAGGATTTTCTACTTGCAAATGGAATTTTTAAAATTTGCTAATGTGATATACGGGTAGAACACTAGTTCTTGACAAATATGGTTCCTTTCCTACTGTTTTGAGATGACTTCAGTAACCTTTGCTGATGGAGATCACAAAGTAACACTGAAAGAAATGAGTTTAAAACATTCAGAAGTATGCTGAAAGATTTGAAGTTGAGTTTGGGAAGACATATAATTAGCTGGACTATAGGTTTTAGTCACTCTTGAAATATTGGTGGAAGATTGCATTATCTTAAAAAGCATTTCCCTGATTTTCAAAGGTAAAAAATCCAAGATAGGAGAAATAAGCTGTATGCATCACTTCACCCGATGGAGAAATTGGAGGTTATAGAAAGGGATGCTGCAAAAGGTAACTCGGTGATGCCGATGTGGCAGTTCGAAGAGCTTGGTTATTGGCAAATTGGTCACTGAATGAAAATCTGTATTTACTATTAGAGAATCACTGGTTTTTGTAAAAAGCCCTCCAGGCATTTCATAAGGCACAGACGAAGATTCCCTAATACCATATGTGAGGCATCAAAAGTTAAAAAGAGCCAAGGCATTAACATTTGAAATATTCATTCTGAAAAATGGGAATAAGGTATCTTGTAATTCATCCAGAATTTCTATGTCTCTTTCTGTGTTGAACATTTTAAAAATTGTTTAAATATCATGGAGAAAAGGGAAAGCATCTGAATGTGTTGCTTTTAGATGCCTTATGAATACACTGTCAGTTAAATTAATCAGAGAAACAGCTACTGTCTTTTGAGTCTTTATAAAGTGTGAGACATTATACTAAGAATTTTATATCTCTTCTCAATTTATCCTGGAAATAACCCATTTTATCAGGAAGGTACTCTTATTATCTCTACATAACTGTGAAGCTGAAGTAATTAACTTAGGTAAATTAAGTTAAGTAATTAGCATAAGATCACATTGCCAGCAAGGGATAACCCTTAAGATCTCTCCTGAACCACAACTCTCCATGGTGTTGAACTATAAGCTAACCTGGAAAAATCGTGCTCTATTTCTTCTAGAAAAATTCTAGATAAAATGGCCAAAACCAATACAGTTGTCTATGTAGAAGGAAAAGGAAAAATGGACTTCAGGCTTATAGTAAGTCTACGAGAGTACAGTCCAAATATAAATGTAGAATTTTAATTTTTGCACATTTCTATTTGTGTGCTGGAACGTTCATTTTATCCCTATCTATTGAACAATCTATCATATATGCCAGACATTCTGCTAGATCCTGGGGACATAAAGAGTTTATTCTCTAAAAAAGAAAATAAGAATAAAGAAGCAAACATAAAAATATAAATTTATATAAGGACTGAGAAATAAACAAATTTGTCCGTGATGGAGAATGACAGATGAGAAGAACTAATTTAGATAGCGTGATCAGAGAAGTCCTCTCCTAAAAGTGTCTGTAGGTGGCTCTGAACAATAAGCAGAAACCATTTAAGTGAAGAAAGCAAATCCCAAAACTCCTGGTGCAGAAGGGTGCTTGAGGTACTGGAAGAATCCAAAGAAGACCACCAGAGCTAGAATATGGTGAACAGATAAATTTTAATTATGGTGGGTTGAGGATGCAGCTAAGCTTTTCCACTTATGCTAGAGGCTTAATGCATTTGGCTGTCAAAGGAGGCGTAATTTTATAGGCCCACATTTCCACAAGGATGAAGATGATCTCTACAGGCCAAAAATCACAGCTTGGAAAGGAAGAAGCTTATAGCTCCTTTCCCTCTGCTCTTGAAAGGAGAAGCTTATTTATTTTTATTACTGATAATTGCTCATTGATTGGTGGGCTCCTACAATGGCTGCACCCAGGTCACAGCTTAGAGACCTTAAGATACATGAATAGATAATTTACACTTGGGGAAAAGGAGTTTCAGAAGCCAGGAGATTTGTTGATTCTAGGATTCCTGAGATTTTGGAATCCTATGCTTTTCCCCCACAACCCTCAGAGTTTAGCTCTGAATCAATTCTCTTATTCTCTTATACTCTTTTCAAAATAAACACTAAACCATTTGCTTTTGGTTGCACATCTACATATTCAACTAAACGCAGGCTCTACTATGAGTCTTTAGTTAACCTCCAAGCATTAAAACTTGGACAATTTCCTTTGCAATTTTTAAAAAATTATATCTCAACAAAAATGAGCTTTCCCAGTTAACACTTCTAAAAATGGTCCCTGACTTGGAAGTTTAAAATCCTAGGAGATATTTTTATCATCCTTTCTTAGAGCCACAAGTCAGAGAACAGTCACAACTTTTGAGGTCTTAGGTTCTTTGGGAGAGTTTAATATTTATTCTGTGCAAGCGTTGCACATCCTGGGAGGGTTTAAGTAAGATTTCTAAACTCAGATAAATAGCTTACTGTCTGAATGGGTTAGAAGAAGGCTTTTATGTTTGTTTGTTTATTTGTTTGTTGTTTTTCATCAAGAGAAGGCTAAAATCACTAATGCTCTACTTCTTTTGGAGACTGCATTGGTCCTGGTTAGGGGTGGTCTTTGGGGTTGAGAGAAAGGAATTAGCTACTAACTTCCTCCCATTCTTTAGCAGAGCACAAACATAACATTTGGTTAATTGGAGCAAGGAAATCTTGAGGGTTCAAAGGGCCTGGGAAGTTATAGCTGTTGGGAACAGAAACATCAAATCTATGATATCCTGAGGTCAACAAAACTGGCTTCTGGTCTTGACTGTGTCATTAACTTGCTGTGCTATATGAAACAGATCACTTAGCCTGTCTTGACCTCAGGTTACTCATTTGTTAAATAAATGGCTTGGGTCAGAGTCTCTTTAGAGCCCCTGTGTTACTTCATTCACCAAATATTTAGTGAGCACCTACAATGTGTTAAGTACTCTGATGAGTGCTAGATATTCAACACAAAACTAAAAATACTTTGAGCAATTACTTTTCAAAGATCCAGGTTTTTTCATGTGTAAAATAAGTTGTTAAAAATAACTTCTATCTTGCAGGATTTTAAGAATAACCTATATACATGGGATAATCTGTAAAGAGTGCATGACACATAGGATGTGCTTAAGATATGGTCATTATTACTACTATTATTAATGGAGATTATAGTCTATGCCCTCATGGACCCTCTGAGGGGATACAGACAATTGAAATACTATGAAAAATGTCATGGGAAGGTGAAAAGGCTGTGGATCTGAAGGCACTTCATATAATCCCCAGCCTGGCAGTTGCCTGGAAGCAGCCTGTGATTTTGTCTGAGCCTCATGGTCTCACTTTTCTCTACCTCTTGGGGTCAAACATAGAGTCTGATCTGCAATTCTGCAGAGATGGTGAAATTTAGTCTCCAAACTCACTGGTCATCTTAAACTTTCCAAATTTTCTCGGTATGATAAACCTTGATTAATGTCAGATTTTGCAGACCTCTCTGGACATTAGTTTAATTTTAGTATTATATTTATTAATTGATTGTGAAAATACATAAGGACAGGTATCACTATATAGGCATATATTTGCAATAAATTTATGTATTTAAACCCTAATATTATCTATACACTTTGAAAAATGCTATTGTTTTAGTCAGAGTTCTCCACAGAAACTACACCAGTATTATGCCACATATATGGCTTACATGATTGTAGGGCTGGCAAGTCCAAAATTTGTAGGACAGGCTGGCATCCTGGAAACTCTTGAGCAGGAGTTGATGTTGTAGTCCCGAGGCAGAATTTCTTCTTCCTCAGGAAACTGCAGTTTTTCTCATAAGGCTTTTCATTTGATTGTGTGGAGTCTCACTCACATTATGGAAGGTGATCTTTAGTCAGTTAAAGTCAACTGATTACAGATGTTAACCATAACAAAATACCTTCATATTAATAACAACACCTAGCTTAGTGTTTGCTAAAATAAAGGAATATTATAGCCTAGCCAAGTTGACACATAACGCCATCACAAATACAAATTTCTAAAAGATATTTTATTTTATTCTTTCTACAAAAATCATTTGCCATACATACGGATTGAAAAAACCCTCTGCTCTTCCAAGGGGTATGGACTATAGATTAGACTCCATAGACTTAGGTCTATGAAGATGGCAAGATTCTTTAGGATTGATGGCTCTTCTATATTAGGGGCACAAGAACGTTAGGTAATTGCTTTTTCCAGGGAAGACCCTGATTTTGCTTATATCAAAGTTGCTTGGTATGCCTGGCTTACACTGTGACACTGCCCAAGTAGGCTTCTGAGAATTCTGCATTTGTGATTCGTGGTTCCTGTTTTATTGTTGAGTATTTTTCCTAAAAACTCAGCTAGCAAGATATGACTGCTCCAACTGGCCAACAAAGGCAGTACACAGAGGATTATGAATTATTAGTAAAGCATATTGATTTTTTGAAATGCTGGCTGAGATTTAAAAGGAAACAGAAAAGTCAAATCATTGATTGTGAAAGTCTGGCTCTAATATAGATAGAGGAACATCTTTATAGAAATTTCTAGGAAAGATATATAGTTTTATAAAAAATAAGTTGTTTCATGCTAAAAGCAATTTCTCTTCTCCTTGTTTGTCTGCTTCCTATCTCTCTCCCTTTCAGCTCCTCTGGACAAAAATTTTACAAAACAATGTGAATATTATAGGCTTTAGTCCAAACAGATTAAAAGCAGCTAAGAAGAATTATTACTGAACAAATATTTATCTAATATGAGAAACTCCATATAACATATCACAGTCGTTGCAGTTGCATGATTTTGTCACTATAAGCTTTAAGAGTGAGAATCTTTTTTTCTCTTACTCTAGCCTAGCCTTAATACTGACCAAATATATTGCATTCCATGTTAGTCTTTTAAAAAGGCATCCAAACAAGATATAGAAATGATTATAGGAATCGAAGAGTCATTTGAGGATAAGTTAAACTCTTATGAGAGGAGTTCTAAGGATCAATTTGATTACTGTCTTTGAGAATTTGTAGGACATTTAGTTAGGGGATGTTAACTAGTTAAACTTATTATCTGCAAAGAAATGGTCAAGAGAAAACAATCTTAAATTAATGGCAAGAAATAGCTCCATTGGAAATGGGAGATACTTTTGATCATTTGGGTGATAAAATGCTGAAATTGGCTGGTGAGGGAAACAATGCTAAACGTTTGATATACTTGGTGACTATTTGTTCTGGCTGAATGAGAAATTTATTTGCCTAAAGATGGAAGACTGGACCACATGTGCTTTCAAACTCCCATGCGACTCACCACATTAAGTTGAACCTTTTATACACAAAAGTGGGTATTTATTGAATATTTATTATATTAGTTTTCTATGCCATCATAATAAATAACGACAAACTTAGTGACTTAAGATAACTCAAACTTATTATCTTACAGTTCTATATGTCAGAAATCCAGGGCAGTTCTTACCTGTAGGCAGGCTCTGTGTTCCTTTCTGGAGGCCCTAGGAGAGAATCTACTTTCTTTATCATTTGGGTTTTTGGTAGAATTCAGTTCCTTGTGACTGTCAGCTGAGGGCTACTCCCACCTTCTCCAGGCTGCCCACATCTTGCATTCCTTGGTTCATGGCTTCTTTCCTCCTTCTCGAAATCATCAATGGAGGGCTGAGTCCTTTCCACATCTCCTCTCTCTGATGTTCTTCTACTGTCCCGTTCTACTTTAAAAACCTCATTTGATTAGATTGGGCCCTTCTAGATAATCCAGGTGAATCTCCCTATTTTAAAGTAATTAAGGTATTAGGTATAAGGTAGTTAAGAAATTAAGGGAATAGGAGCATCAATTACATCTGCAACCTTAATTCCTTTTTTCCATGTAACATAACATATTCACAGGATCTGAGGATTAGGACGTGGACATCTTTAGGGGGCCATTATTCTGTCTATCACAACAGCTGTGCACTATTTTGGACTGCAGAAAAAAATCAATTTTTAAGAAGCAATCCTACCATGCTGTGAATTTATAGTGAATTAATTAATTAATTCAATAAATTTTCATTGAGTATCGACCATGCCAGACACTGTTCTAGGGGATGCTGTCCTTACCCTAAAGATAATATAGGCTATTAGAGACATCTCCATTATAAACAAATGACCATAACATTTGACGAGTGCTAGAACAGAGTATAACAGAGTGATGTAATCACCAACTTTGTTTATGCTTGGGGTCTTGGAAAATACAGAAAAATAGGTGTTTGAACAGTCATTCAAGATGAATAGGAAGGTATTCTAAGACAAGGGAACAGCATGCACAAAAGCATGGGGAAACGTAGTGGATGACAGTCAGGGCTCAAAATATTGGGGGTGTGCGTGAGTGTGGCAAAGGATGGGGATCTGAGGAACTTGGAGTTTATCCTGTTGGAAATGAGAAAAATTTCAAGAGTTCTAACATAAGATGTGAATATCAGATTTTCATTTCAGAGAGATTATTGAGGTAACACATATAGTAGAAGTAGGGATAAGAACCAGAGAAAGAATTTGTAAAATGTTTACTAAGTAAACTTAATAAGATCTGGGGACAGATTTCATGAGGTTGTTAAAGGAAAGGGAAGAAGCAAAGTGCATGGACCTTGCTAGTCTGAATGACTGAGTTGGTGATGGGGCCACTACCCAAGGTAGGGGAAGAGGGCGGAAAACGAGATTCGTGTGAGAAAATGTGTCAGTTCTGCACATGTTTAGTTTGAAATGTCTGCAAGAGATTCAGGAATAGAGGCCAGCAGCACAGAGAAGAGATCTTGGCTGGAGATACTATGGATCCGAGAAACTCTAAGAACAGGGACATTCCCCAAGGGATCACGCAGAGTGAGACACGTGGGCCAAGGTAAAGTAGCAACACTAGTGAGATAGACAAAAGATGAGATACATGTAAAGGAGACTGAGAAGAGGAGGAGATAATCATGACACTGTGGTGTCTAGAATAATAAAGGAATAGAGAGCTCCAAAAAGAAGGAAGCCATTTTTTTCCAAGTCATCTTTCAATAGTGTCAATCTTCATGGATGAATAAAATTAAATATCCAGATTTAATTATTTGATTTGTAAGTTAGGTCATTAGTGACCTTAAATTGGTTGTTCAGGGACATAAAATATGTTACCTAGGTTGAGAAGTGAGAAGGAGAGCCACATATGAAGTAATCAGGAGACAATAATAGTGAAGCCACATATGAAATAATCAGGGGACAATAATACTACTAAATTATAAGGTACTATCTATTGTAGGGGTTTGGAGAAAGGATATGTGATGCCTGGTGAAATGAGAAATACATAAGGAAATAGATGTATAAATTTAATTTGTTGCCAAAGGTGCGCAGCACTGAGATCAATAAAGGTGAGTAGGGAAGACCTTTTAGGTGTAGGCAACTCCATAACTGAAGACGTAACAGTGGAACTGGGCCGATTGTATTTTTGTAGTAGTCTGTATAGATCAGAGTTTCTATAGTAGAAAGTATGGGTAATAATTGGGGTGGAAGGAGGGAGGTTGCAGTACGCAAACCATGATGGTTAAGAATGGGAATTTAAGTAAAATGTAACAACTGGGGAGATATACCCGGAGGAGTTTTTAATATGACGTAATTAAAAGGGTGTTTCAACATTTAGCATGAATACCACCACACCAAAGGACAAGGTTTTTTCTCCCTCTTCCTTTTCCACTTGCCACTGCCAACCCTACCACTACAGAAATCACACCTTGAAGATATTCTTTTGAGAAATTGAGGTGAACTATAGGAAGTGATGAGAGGAACCATCCCTGGTGAGGGTGAAGGGGAGGTGGAGAGGAAAGACAAGCATGTCTTGCAGAAGCCAAGTCATTTCATCCTCCCAAACAGCCTGAAAGGAAGGCATTGTCTTTCCATTATGCAGGTGAGAAATTTAGTCCCCAGTGATTTAGTAATTAGAATTGAAAATCAAATTCATGGTCTCTCTGCCTCCAAAGCCCAAGGGATATACAATAAAAGCAGAGGAGATGTGGCTTCAACAGTCTAGTCTTTCGAAGACAAGGAACTTAGGTGAATCAGGTATGAATTTAGTAAAGAAATTTGAAATTGAAGAGTATTTGGAATCATAGATCACTTATAGGACAATATACAATGACTTTCGATTCCTTGTCTTTCTATGTTGTTTCTCTTATCCTTCTTATTTGTGTTGTTTCAGGTTCTGAGAAGCTTTTATATTTTTGTTTGTTTTGTTTTTTTGAGATAGGGTCTCACTCTGTCCTTCTGGCTAGAGTGTAGTGGTATCATGATAGCTCACTGCAACCTCAAACTCCTGAGTTTGATCAATTCTCCTGCCTCAGCCTCCTGAGCAGCTGGGGACTACAGACAAGTGCCAACATGTCTGGCTCATTTTTCTATTTTTTGTAGAGATGGGTCTTGCTCTTGCTCAGAGCTGGTGTCGAACTCCTGGCCTCAAAGATCCTCTCACATCGGTCGCCCAAGGTGCTAGGATTACAGGTGTGAGCCATCGCACACAACCCAAGTTCTGAGAAGCTTTAAATGTTCCCAGCTAGGCAGGAAGCTTCTTAACTGTGACTTAATCTATCAAAACATTTATAAGACTATTATAATTAATGGTTTACTTGCTCTTCTATGTCAGTGTCCTTGGAATAGGGAATGTGTTTTTAACTTCCGTATCACTGCTGCCTAGTTTAAATATCTGTATATAGCAGGTAATCAATGTTTGTTTAACAAATCAATGAATGATTAAAAAAAACCTGAATGCATCAATAAAAATTAGAAATAACTTCTGATTTAATTTAAGGAACATCTATGAAATACTAATTATTTTCTAGACAATTTTCTCCATACTGTGTTTCCTATCCTATAGGAGTTGAAAATCTAGTGATCACCACATGCACAACTAATTCTGGACACAAGACACGCTGTGACAAATTCTCTAAGTGTATAAACAAAGAACCGTGGAGATGAAAGTGGGGAGGCGATAGTACTAACTAAGCTTCAATACCTACAGAGCTGACTGGTTGTTTCCAAAACTGGCTATTTATTACAATTGACCATTTATTACAAACATTTCTTCAAAAGGTCATACAGTGTTTTATGGCCAATATTTTACTATTTATCCTTGAAATTTAGATACTAAATATCTGCAATTTATCCTTGGGGACTCACAGGCACAAACAAAATATTGACAACCTCCACTGTAATGGAAAGCAATCATCACCACCCCATCACCCAATTTTCTCCCCTTCTGCAGCTGTTTCCCTTTCAATCAGTTCTTGCATTGCTGCAGTATTAATTTTCTGGAAGCAATTGTCTTACTATCACACCTCTTTTCAAACACTTAAAGCCAAGCTTAGATGTCTTAGGCTACTACTGAGGCTGCCATGACATGACTACCTTTTGGCTTCATTACTTTTCTGCTCCCCACTTCACGTAGACTGGGCAGCACTGTTCTCTGCACAGAGCCTCATTGCTGCTTCTGTGTTTTTGCTCATGTTGTTCTCTCTGCCTGGAATGTTGTTGCCCATTTTTTCTTGTCCAAATTCTACCCATCCTACTGGGTAGATCCAACTGGAAGGAATATCTGTTCCTTTTATATAATTCATCTTCACTTATTTTACTTTCTAGTCATTTATCTACGTTTCCTTACTAAATTGAAAATCTTTTAGGGCAAAAATCTGCATCTGATTCACTTTTGCATTTATTCAATGCTCAAAAGAGTATCTTTTAAGTACAAATGTGGATAAATATTTGATAAATAATGTTGAACATAAAAAGTGGAATGAATATAGTCTTGTCTCATCAGTTTTCAAATATTTTAATAATGATAATGTAAGTGAATAAAACATTACACATTTATAAATCAAATACTCATTTGTGGCATGAAATCAACCTACACTTGCATTTTTTCCAAGACAAATGCTATCATAATGTTAGATTTGGATGGAGACCAAGGTTCGTATTGAGGAAGGCACTATGCTAAGTGCTGAAGATATAAGGAGGCATAAAGCAGAGTTCCTATAATCCAGGAGTTTGTAGATATAGTTGGAGTAAATAAGACATGCACATGAAAAATTCCCTAACAATAAACAGGAACATATGCTAAGCCACACTGAAGCAGTATTCCCAATAAGTGTTTCTGGAAGTGAATATTTGGGAAATTACCATGAGATGGTTATAGCTTAGAGATAGAGATTTTTAGATAGGCTTAGCTATGTGACCTTGGGCAAAGTAGTTAATTTTTCTGTAATTTAATTTTCTACTCTGTGAATTAAGATAATTAGGATATTAATACTATCTACTTCATGGAGGGTTGTGAAGATTAAATAAAATTATATATATAACATATAATCTTATCTATAAAATTACTTATCTGTAATATAAAGCACAATGCTTGGCACATAGTAAAGTGCTGTAATAGAAACACTTTATCACCCTTTGTGTTCAAAGAAGATTAAGGAAGGCTTCCTGGAGAAGTTACCACTTGGGTAGAACTGTGAAGGATAAGGGGGACGTACGTGGGATGGGAAAGGCACACAAAGGACTGCTAGAGGGACTGAATTAGGAAAGTGGAAATTCAGCCACGAGCAGTCTTCTTTCTTTCTGATACATCTCCAAAAAATAAAGTGCTTTTAGTTCGGGAAGGTTAAGGAAATGTAAGAGAATGCCTGAAATTATTCTTCTAATATGACTGGTAATGTATTTAAAGGTGGCTTTAGCTGTGGCACAGGACTTTTAACAAGAGCAATGGCCATCAGAAAATGGATATCAATAGAATTAGTATATCTTTTTTTAGAAGAAATCCATAGCGTATAAAGAGCACTCAGATCTTTCAGATTGACCTAATCTGAAACAAAGTGCTGAGGTTGAGTCACAGTGTCACGGGCCAGGTGACTTAGCTAACCTGTCACTTCTACCTCTTCACTCAAGACTTCGGGGAGTCCTAAGTCCTAATTCAGGACAGGAGCCCATGGGGAAACATGAAGTTTTCCCTTGTACCTTGGAATCCTCTGGGCAAATGAAGACTTTTTCTTGCTTTGAGAGGTAGTTCTGACAATGGAGGAACATTCTGCGGCCACATTTCTTAGGAGGCAATAGGTAATATTCCATTCTTTGGATGCAAAATGAGGCTTCTGCCCAGTGCCTAGGGCTATGGGGTCAGAGATGTAGTGTACTATGAGATAGTGAAGCATGGGCTTTGGACCACTCATGAGTGATTCCAATCTCTTCATGCCTCACTACCCAAATGTCCATGATCAAGGCAGAAGGTATGGGCTGGAGTGGTTTAAGAGCACCATCCGTGCATCAGACTGCCCAGATTCAAATTTCTGTATTTCTGTATAGGACTTGTTTGGGATAGAGAGCAGGACTTTCAGTGTTAAAACTGGGACAGTGTTAGACAAACCGGTATAGTTGTACGTCTTTGGGAAAGTTACTCAATCTTTTTTGCCTCAGTTTTTCCTTCTATAAAATGGGAATTATATACTTCTTTTTTTTTGGTCATTGTTGTCTTGTTTTGTTTTGTTTTTGGAGGCAGGATTTTGCTCTGTTGCCCAGGCTGGAGTACAGAGGCACAAGCTCACTGTAAACTGGTACCCTTGGGCTCAAACAATCCTCCAGCATCAGCTCCCTGAGTAGCTAGGACTACAGGCATGTGCCACCAACCTGACTAATGCTTTTATTTTTTGTAGGGATGGGATCTCACTATGTTGCCCAGGTTGGTCTCAAGAACTCCTGTTCTCAACCTATCCTCCTCCCAAAATGCTGAGATTACAGGCATGAACCACTGTGCCCAACCTACCACATAGGTTTCTTGCACAATGTTTCTTAACAGAGCCCAGCACATGGTAAAGAACTAATAGCTACCATCTAGGTGTACGTGTTAGTTTCCTATGGTTGCTATAAAAAATTATGACAAACTTGGTGGCTTAAAACAATAGAAATATATTTGCTCACAATTTTGGAATCCAGAAGTCCTAAATCAGTTTCACTGGGTCAAAACCAGGGTGTTGGCAGGGATGTATTCCCCTGGGAGGCTTTGAGGGAGAATATGTTCCTTGCCTCTTCTAGCTTCTGGTATCTGGTGGCATTCCTTGGTTTGTGGCCACATCTCCTCTATCCCTGCCTCCACCTTCACATCACCTTCCTCTTTTCTTTATGTGGCATAATCTCTATCTGCCTCTCTTTTATAAGGACACTTGTGATTGCTTTTAGGGTCCACCTGAGTAATTCAAGAGAATCTCTCCATCCCAAGATTCTTAATTTAATCACATTTGCGAAGAAGCTTTTTCCAGATAAGGTAAAATGTATAGGCTACTGGGATGAGGATCTGATAAATTTGTGACCATTATTCAGCCTACAATGGTATATTATTAACCTTCCTTAACTTTCTGATCTTTATCCTATTTTTATTTATAAAACAAAATAGGCACAAATATATGCCTTGTGATCTTGTTGTAGTGATCAAATGACATAAGAGCTAAGCACATAATAGATGCTCATAGTAGATTGAGCTTTCTTCCTTATTCCTTCCTCTTTCTCTATTACAGCAGCACACATGCTCACATACTGTGTGTTGAGAAGAAATGAAACTGGGATTTATATGCTTTAGCTACTTCAAGTTAAAATCTCTCTATGATACTGGTTGTTTATACTGCTTTCTGAGACCATAGTGATATAGGCAATGATTTCCAAAACAAATTTTTGAAGAACCTATGGTCACTTTGGGATAAGAGTCAGATACCCTGTAGGCAGTTAAGGCAGGGGTCAGAAGGAGAAGGACAACAGAATAAGAAGGCCACAAAAATGTGAATATGCTTAGCTAAGATAAATGTATCCAACAGTTATTTAGTTATTCTATTTTGACTATGCCATCTACTTCCCCTGAAGTAGAAAGGGAGTTTGTTTAATTGGAGCATGTGCATAGTTGAGGCAACAGTGCCCATAAATGAACTAGCCTCATTGGCATGACAAAAAACACTCACCAGCACCATGACAGTTTACAAATACCATGACGACCCCCCCACTCCCCAGAAATTATCCTATATAGACCGAAAGGGGAAAGACCCTCAGTTCCAGGAACTCTCCACCCCTTTCCAAGAAAATTCATGAATATTCCACCCCCCATTTAGTGTACTATTAGGGGTTAGCATAAAAAGGGAAAACTCAATTCCTTGCAGGCTGCTGCCTCCTTTGGAGCAGTCTGCTCTCCACCATCTTTGAGAGTGTACTGTACTTTCCATACTCTGTCTTTAATAAATGTCTTTGGTTCACGTGTGACCCTGCGTTTGAATTCTTTCTTGTGCAGAGGTCAAGAGCCCTCTCTGCCATTGCCAGTGTTGGTCCACGCCAGTATCAGCTTGACTGACCGTTAGGAGTTATTTCTCATGCCACTCCATACACCAGTATATTCCTTCCTTTGGAATTCCTTTCATTTTCTTGAAAGTCATCAGGACTAAGTCTAGAGAAGGAGGAAAGCCAAATTATTTACTTCCCATTGAGTTTTCAATGACCCTGAGCTCTAATGTGTCACAAAGGAGTGGCAAATAGAGTGTACGACTAGCTGTGAAACCCCGTATAGTATATGGTGTCTATTGGGTGATTTAATTTTCTAGCAGCCCTCCTTCGCTGCTTTGGGAGATTATAAAGGATATTTTTTGTTGTCTGCCTAGCATCCAGTTCCTCTCTATCCTCACCAGCAGTGGTGTATTAGTTTCCTGCAGCTGCCATAACAAAGTACCACAAACTGAATGGCTTAAGACAGCACTAATTTATTTCTACAGTTCTGAAGACTAAAAGTCTGAAATGAAGGTGTCGTCAGGGCCAAGCATACTCTGAAACTTGTAGGAGAAAATCCTTCCTTGCCTCTTCTAACTTCCAGTGTTTGCAAGCAATTCTTCTTATTCATTAGCTTATAGATTCATCAATCCATTTTCTGCCTCTGTTCTCACATGGCCATATTTTCTGTGTGTCTGTGTCTAAATTTCCCTGTTCTTATAAGAACACAAGTCACGCTGAATTAGGGTCTATTCTGATGATCTCACCTTAACTTGATGACATACGCAAAGAAACTATTTCCAATTAAGGTCACATTCACAGGTATTGGGGGTTAGAGCATCAACATAGCTTTCCTGGTAGACACAATTCAACCCCTAACAAGTGGCTTGATCTTCTTTTGAAAAACCATCATACTCTCAATCTCAGATGTAAGTTTTGGATAGGATTGAATTGACCCCATCCTCAATTCCAAGGAAGGACTATGAATGATTTAGTCTGAGAATCCTGCCCCATCTCCTTGGCTACTCTGCTTGGTTCTCAGAATGAATTTTTTCTTTCTTTTTGTTTGGAGACTAAATATGGTATAAAGGTTTAAAATTTGGATCTGATAAAGCCTTCTAACTACCATTGGAGGTTTCAGAAAATAAATAAAGTCAACATACAGAAGAAAGAATACCAAGAGATACAGAGAACTATACTCTGATGACATCGTGGTGCCCTGGCCAGTTAGCACCTGGAACCATTCCAATTATTAGACTTTTCTGTACTTGAGGATAAAAGAAAAAATGATTTTTTTTTCCATTTAAGCCAGGGTGTTGGAGTTTCTGTTCCTCTAACGTAAGTATCCTAACTCCATTATGCTGAATTTGGAGAGATAGCCCTCACATCCACTGCAGGCATCTGAGAAATAATAACAGCTAAAATTTATTGAATGTTTACTATGTGTCCAGTGTGGATTAGGTCTTCAATGTCTAAAACAACCTTACGCCTATTATTATCTCTATTTTATAAACTAGGAAGCTGAGGCACAAAGAAGTTAACTTTCTTATTCAAGTTCAGGCAGTGATTACATGTAAGAATGGAATTCAAACCCTACACCTTCACTCAGGACCCATTCTCTTAGCCACTATGCAATACTTCTTTGCTATCATGGCCTGTGCAGAAGCAGCTTTAAGAAAGTGCAGATATTTTATATATACATAATTAAAGTCATTAAAACCATTCAAGATCCCAACCATTCCTACCCCTCTCTTCACACACCCATATTAGTTTTCTATTGTTCTGTAGCAAATTAATACAAAGTTAGCAACTTAAAGCAGCATCTGTTTATTATTTCATAGATTCTGTGAATCCGAAGTCCCAGCTGGGTCCTCTGTTCAGGGCCTCACAAGGTTAAAATCAAAGTGTTAGCTGGGCTGCATTCCTTTCTGGTGGAGTTTAAGGTTCTCTTTCACAACTATGTGATTATTGTTGGACTTCAGCCTTTTAGTTGTAAAACTGAGGCCTTCAGCCTTTAGGGGCTGCCCACTGTTCCCAGCCATGTGGTTCTCTCCACAGTGTGCCAACTTGCTTCTTCAAGTACAGTAGGCATGTCTAGCCCATTATTTTTGGCATATAATGCAGCTAATCAAGCAAGATACTGTCCTATCATATTCCTAGGTCTCGCTCACACTCATGGAAAAGGAATTATGCCAGGCATGTACACACTGGGTTGGAAATTTGGGGAGCTACCTTAAAATTCAGGTCTCTATTCTCCCACCCCTCTCCATAATGGAGACAGGCTTACATGGGGGAAGCCTCCCAAAGACAGCAGAACACGAAATCTGCCATTCCTCACTGAGATGTGGGGAGAAAACACATGGTAACCCACACAGAGCATTATGAGATTAAAAGACCTGGAAGATTATTGAGAATTTTTAAATTGAAAAAGACTTGAAGGTCACTCCTGCCTAAAAGTATTATCTCCATGGATGTGGTTAAATTGGGCAGAAACCACCTTGCAAAATGGTTATTATGGTTAGTTACGGTTCATTAAGACTGTTCTATGAGTGACTCTGTTAATGTTTCTGCATGTCCATTGCTCGTGGGTTAGTCCCACTAAACCCAGCCTGCTGTAGTAACAAATCTTTTGCTAAAAATCTATTTGGGCTACAAGTATTTAGATTCAACCTAAATTTATTAGCCTGAATTTAAAGAGGATTTTTAATTCTAAATCTGTTTAAAATGGGTATTAGTTAAACTAGGCTTATTTTTCATTAAAAGAGCATTTCCATGAAAGACTAACCTTAAAGTACCTTTTTTATTTAGCTATAGTCTGCCTAGGAGAATGGGGGGTAAATAAGCACATTGTGTTATTGAGTAATTTTTGTCTTTTGTTTATATTAAGTAGGTGCAGCAAGCCTATCATTATTGCCAAGAAAATAGCACTATTCTTTTCTAACTTTCAAGCACTGAAACAGAAACTAATGAAAGCTTTTTAACTATGATAGTCAAACATATATTTCCAAAGAAAATTGATTGGTCATTTAGAAATGTTTCAATTATTAACTATGGTCATCTTTTTTCTCTGTTTTGATTTTATTTCTAATATTCTGTGTGGGAAGAAGCCACTAGGAGTTGGGGGAGTGTGATCTTATGAAGAAATTGTAAAATTAGTATTCATCATTTTCAGTGGGCTCAATCCATTTACATGTCATTTCAGATATCCAGTTATCTTATATGCATATTATGCTGACATCCTTTCTTGACACTGTCATTGCCATAGAATTAAAGGCTCTGTGCCTACCTCCTTCATTTTGCCTTCCTCATCTCCCATTCTATCTCTGTTTTTTCACTTATTCTAGCTGCCTGCAGTAACTACTACTGAAGACTCCAGTGTTGGTAGCTTCTCTGAGCCTCTCTGACTCCTAAGAGAGTGTTCATCAGCATACTAATGCTTCTTGCCCCAGGAATCATTGGGAGAAGAGGGATTGTGATGATGGAAATAGCCTTTTGATTTTTTCCCCCATATCCACCCTCCCAGAACACTTTTTCAGGCAGATGCCTAAAATTCTCTTCACTTGTTACAGTCCTGTTTCTCTCCACCCTGCCAACTCATCCCTACCAATATTCTCGCTTCAGCAGTTTAAACTTTAAACCTGTTTCCAACCCTTTTTGACTCTGTGATTGCTTTTGATCGGCTCTCTTTAAAGGTTGTTTCACTCAGGCTCATACCTAGCTGGCTACTTCAAGTAGGAACCAGGCTCTAAACTGGTTCCATGGAATTAACCCCTTGCAACAGGCAAGGACATCCCCAATCCCTGAAAGAAGAGAGAACAGAAGCCAGAAAATAGGAGAGATGGTTGGGGGATAACACTCCTAAATTAATTGGCATAACTCAAATGTCTACCCATCAAGTCCTTGATGGAATGCAACACAATTTATTAGCAATTAAAGTCATTCTTTGGACATGCCTAATGAAAGAGCTGTAACACCAGAAGGCAAAAAGTACCTTTTCTATTTTCAGTGAGAGCTGCCCTTGTGGATACAGCTATTTTTATTGTGAGAGACTATAGAAGAATTTGATTC
This sequence comes from Indri indri, assembly GCA_004363605.1. Taxonomy (NCBI): domain Eukaryota; kingdom Metazoa; phylum Chordata; class Mammalia; order Primates; family Indriidae; genus Indri; species Indri indri. Next base: position 54,730 of record RJWJ010004650.1, read on the forward strand.
TAACAGTCATGGTGTATTTGCTGAATTGTGGGCTTTAGCTATATTTCTCCACTAGCTCAGGTCTAAGCTGACTCCATTCACTGCATAACTTAGATTAGTTTCCTTGGAAAAGGTTCAGAGACTGAGAATTGCGAACAGAAGATTTATTGAGGGCTTCTCTGATGAGATATGTCTGTCTGCAAGATTGGGCAGAAGGAGAAGCTGACCCATAATGAAGTAACTAATGAGGCATTAGCCAATCCTATGGTGAGCTCTGGGTTTAGGACAGCTCTTTAGAGTTGTCCTAAATTGAGGCAAACGACAGGGGCCCTGTATCTCCAATTAATCTAGTCATTTACGTCTTTGGGTAGAGCACCATGGTATCCATTGCAGTACATTGTCACATAAAGAAACAGTGCACAGATAACTATGATAGCAATAGTTAACTTATAATTAAGCAACATCTCAACAAGTTAAAAATTATGTACCATTAACTATCATTAAGTGCATATGCCATTAGGACTTATGGCCAGTGTCTTGGGAGAAGACAGAATTCACCCCAGATGGTTCAAATAAAGAGATTTCTACTAAAGTGCCACTTCAAAGGTGTGGACAGGTCAGGGGATAAACAGAGATGATGAGGTATCTGGAAACTAAAAAGAAACATGCAGTTAACTTCCTGGCTTAGAAAGGACAAGGGATGTAAAGAGAGTTACTGAGGCCCAGCTAGAGCTGTTCCACATCGCAGGAGCTGCAGTCCTGGAGATGTGCAGCTACTGACACTGAGGTGATACCAAAGCCCTTGGTCACATCCTGGTGCCGTCCTATAGGCCAACTCAACTGGAAGCCAACTGTCAAATAAGTCTGAGACATGCAACACACAAGTGTTAGCCTTCTGGGATAAAGACAGGCCAAGAAAAGCAAAGAATGGATAAGAACTGGCAAATGGAGAATAACCAGTGTAGTTCCCAAACAAAACATAGATTGCTCTTTCATCCATAAAGCAAGCCATTTGCTCTAACATATTTGACAAATAATCCCCAACTAAAACACTTTATAAAGAGATTCCACCAGCTGAGATTCTCAGGTCTCAAGACAGAAGAACCTCATGTATTCATTTTATTTTTATATTTTCCTTTTTAGAATAAGCCCTTGGTAATGAAATGTTGAAAAAAATATTTCTAATTGCTAATGCTATGTTGTAACCACCAGTTCATTTTACTTGTTGGGCGGGCGCCATATAAAAAATGCTGTTTTTGAGAACATGGCAATTAGAGATACTAGAGGAGCCACCAGGAGAATAAAAAAAAAAAAAAATTATTACCGAATGTTCAATGTGGAGTGTGTGGCTTTTGCTGTATAACACCCATTAAATGATAGTCACATAGTTAAACCTTATACATATTTTTTCCAAATTTACCCCCTAAGGGGAAAATTACTAGCACAGTTCTGAATAATATTATTGTAGCTATTAGTCTTTGTGAGCATAATTCCCCATCCATGATGTTTACAATTTTCTGCTTAGTGTTTCTTTGAAAAGTGGCACAATTACATTATTTTCATTATGCTATGGCTATCATAGATAATTAAACAAATAAATATGCTCTTACACAATTCATTTTAAATGTTCCTAAACTTTACAAAACTCCCTCATCTTGGGAAGAATAAAGCCCTTTGGAATACCTGCAATTTTTACTTTCTGTAACAAACCTCGCCTGGAAGATTAATAGAGTTCATCGATTTAAGACATAACCAGTTTTTCCCTTTCAATGGCATCATTAGAAATTAAACTATTGCAAAGCGATAACAGCATCACGGCTTTTACATGGGAGTGATAAAAACAATGTATTTTTGAATCAGAGAGATTAAAAATGTATTTCTCTCAACTTACCACCTTTATCATTGGTGCAGCAGTTGAGTTCACTTTAAGTGTTTAACCAGGATGAGTTAAAATCTCAAAATTTTAGGTGTATTAACATACACTTTTTTTGAGGTGCTAAGTCTAGTAAAAAAACTTAGATACTATAATCGAGCTTCCCAAAATATCTATATTTCATTGTCATAGTAATAGAATTTTAGACAATCTTGAAAAATAGGTTTATTTTACCAATAAAGAAATTGAGTCTCAGAAATATTAAAGGACTTTCCAAGGTCTTACAGCTGGTTTCTGCCAGAGGCAGAATTATAAGAGTCAGTCTCCTAAATATCACCACTGTGTCGTTTCTCCTATTCAGCTTGCCTCTTCCAAGCGCCTTTATACTTTAATAATCATTTTTGAGCCTCTATGCCAAGTACTACTTGAGTTGTTGGGGACAGACAGATGAGCAAGACATGGTCTCAACTCTTACAAAAGCTCACAATTTAGTGAGGGAGACAGTTGTGTAGATGAATAATTGATATTTATTAATCATCATAATACATGTTTTGAGAACACAGAGGAGGGAGTGTTTAGCTCTCTCCCCGGCTTTGAAGGTTTGATTTCTTATCTGCAACCAGTAGAGTCACTGGAGACTTCAGATACACCAAGTTTCTGTCCTTAGCAGGTATGGTTTCTGGTTTCTTGCATACTATTTCTGTTGATTTTTCTGCGTTTTCCTGCCATCCCACCAGGCCTGTTTTCCTCCCTACTGCCTCATGTACTGTTGCTGCTTGCATGTTGCTGCATTTGATTTTGAAAGTTCGAAACCAGCTGCAGCTCCAGAAGTGGAAGCTGCTCTTCTGAAGAAGAGAGGATACTCACAAAAGTTACTGCTTCTTCATTATTCTTACCAAAAGATTGCTTTGTTCTTTATGTTCCCTCTTATCCCCAACTTCTAACCCTACCGAACTCCAAACTGGAGAATGGACTTTCAACTACACCACTTGAGTGTTACCAACTTGATGCATAAGAACAATGACATTCATAAACATGACATACCCCCATGGGTGTACCAAAGATGTGTACCCCAAACACCCAAGGTCTAACTTCTTTTCTTGCCATCTCCATATGAAAGTCCATAGGAAGAAAAGACCACGAGAGTGTTATAAAATTAATAAATACCTCATGACTGTTTATGTAAGGTTATGGAGTCAAGTATGAGCAAAACCACTGTGCTAAAGTCTATTTCCTCAATAACAATCAGCCAAGATCCAGGATTGAGTCTAAGGCACCTGATTACTCTTTCCCTCAGGAAGGTTTTTTCTCTTTCAGGGATATTCCACCTACCCCACATCTACTAAGAGATTCTGAAGTGACTTCATTTCTTCTCTTTGCCCTTCTTAAGTTTGTTGTCTTAGAGCTGATTGTTGGAGGCCAAATCATCTTCCCAGCTCCTCCAGTAAATCCTTCATATCCTCATCCACTAGGAATCAAAAGATGGACCCAGAGAGTAAGCTACCAATAGAATGCTGGCTACAAAACAATAATCATAATCATAATCATAATAATTTTTTCTGTAATATCTGGCCAAAGTATTAGAGTAGATCCTGCCTTCTCTCCTACTACCACAGTCAGGTGTTATCTTTGAACATATACTCTTTTAACTGTGTTCCCATGCAAGTTGGTAAGTAGTCAAATAAAGTTTGAATTGCTAACTCTTACCAGCTGAGTACTTTCTGGTTAACTTCTGTTATGTGATTAGCATTTGTCCTAAAAATTAAAACTAATGCCTCTGAAAACTTTAAATTTTACTTCTTTTAATTAATTATGGTTATGGACACCTTTCTGTAGTGGTATTTACTGATGGCATTGAAAAAAATCTATCATGTAAATTTCTACCTTCATCACTAGATGTATATGAAAGAGAATGTGTGCCTTTCTTTTGGTAGAAGGGTGAAATTTTTGCTTAATTTAAGCATTGTATGTAATTATAAAATGTTGTGAAAGATACACTTTAAAAGACTTATTATAAATAGTACTAATTTTGAGCCTTTGAGAGAATGTTGTACATTTGAAATGGCAGACATTGGAGCTTACCTGAGAAACTTCCCGTCTCTTACTGCTGCAGCTACATGTGATAGAAAGTCTAAGAGACGGCATGCCAGTGTGATGCTGGTCAGGCCAGTTTCCCTTTCCTTATTGGGGACTGGATGTAAATAGGTGGTCGATGACTTCTTATTTCTCAATGCTCTTTTCCCCTGAAGATGAGTGTCTTAGAAGTCCCATCTGTGCACTGATTTCATTAACGCCACCTAGAACCTTCACAACATGCAGCTATTCATGGAGTCTTATTTGCTTTCTCCAGGGAGAAAGCAGAGGTATTTCTAGACATGCATGAACTTTCTATAAAGATAGTGTGATTTACATGTCTACCTAGAAGGATAAAACAGTCTGTTATTTAGCTGTACTTTAACTTCTTATTCATTTCCCCTTTAACACAATTCTATGATCATTTCCCTCCAGTTCTCTGGCTTTACACCTTTGGCCTAATTTAGCTATCTTTACTTTTTGACCGAAGTCCCCTTTGATGCTTAAATGCAAAATCAATGTTTGATGACAGATACTTTGTGTTCATTTAATATGTGAATTATACTCCTCTTTGCCTTTTTAATAGATGAGCTATTTGCCATTCGGAGCCTCTTCATTTCCTGTTTCATCCACCAGTATTCTCATTTCTTTCTTCATTGGTTTCTTCCCTTCCTGACAGCAGAAAAATTTTGTGAAGTTGCATTTGGCATTACTTTGTATTTTTAATGTCTTTCTCTACCATTAGTTGGTATTTTGGTTGTTCTTCTGAAAATATATATTTACTTAAAAGTTTTGTAAAATTTAAGAAAGTTTCACACTCATTTCCTTTCTAATTTCACATGTGCCCTTTGCTTTTCTTCCATAAGCAACTTTCACTATATAGATTATAAATTTTAAATGCAACTGCAATTACATAATTATTTCCTTTGGAATCTGAATCTCGTCTATTTTAAATTTTTATCTTAAGGCAGGGAAGGAAAGAAAATATGCTTGACTTTTAAAAAAAATAACTAATTCATAAGTTATACTTAAGGGGTGTTATACAGGTAGAGGAATACTGGTTGTCAGGAGACCTGGTGTCTAGTCATGGTTTTGCTGCTAACAAGCTGTGTGGCTTTGGACAAGTTACTTACACTCTCTGAGTCTGTTTTTCTGAGTGGATTGGATTTTGGTTATTTTCGTTTTTATGATTCTATATGAGAAAAAACCTTTTAATTTTACTTTAATGTATTATTATAATTGAGGATAAGACAGAGGAAGGAAAAAAGAAAGGATTTTCTTGGATACGACATTAAATTGCAAATCATATAAATGCTTTGATTGAGATGCCACCTCAACTGAGGATTGTATTTCAAGTGAAGAGATACAATAAGCTTCCGTTAGCTCTAGTTCTTTTCTCTGTCACTTCATTCTCTACATTTCAAATGTGAATGAAAATCCATTATATCATTAGAGAAGGTCAGGAAAAAAAATTAGCCAAAATCCTTTGCTGCATATTGGGAATCAGGAGTAACTAAATAATGGTGTATTTCTCCCATTAAAATTGCCTCCATAACCTTCACCAGAAATAGCATTTGAGACTAGAAGAGAATTAATGTTCAGTAATTGTTGGATCCTTATTTAAATGTGACTTTCAAATATCTTTCCCAAGAGGAGCACTTAAAAAGATCAATCAAAGCAATAGTGCTAATAATCTGCCATGGGTCCTGGGCAGTAGGTTAAGAGACTCACCTCCCATTAATTAGGTAAGGATTCACAAAATGTTAGGAGTGTACCTGAGCCTAGCAGTCATATTCAGAAGAGTTATCTATCCATGAGTGAAATGACATTGAAATGATCAAGCATCTAGCCAAATGGAGGAGGAAAAAAAGTCCAAAGTCATACATTTGAAGAAAGTATAATGCGTTTTTTCTTTTAATTGTTAAAAAAGGTATATACAATGGAATCATTTTGGCATTCCCTAAGAAGCAAAGAGTGTCTCTGTATGTGTGTGAATATGTATGTATCTCAGAAGTGGTAATCCAGGTGTGTTAGGGAGCAATTTCTGAGGGAACTTTTAGTCCTACCAGCACTACGGGATTTCTGTTTCCTAGCCCAGGTCACCACTTCACCTTTTGTCTACAGCACCCAGTACCCGGGAGTCACCAATAAAGTCTTCCATCATTACCTTGCCAGGATGGTCCTCCAAGTACTCCAGGAAGTTGCTTAGGGATATTTAAGACTATAGCATTGGCATCAGTTGATTCAGTCTCTTGGGGTGTGGGTTTGAAGGGACAGAATGAGAAGCGTAGCAAAGACAGCCCCTGAAAAGAGCAGGTTTCCACTTCTCTGGCACTGAGGAAGTTAGATGACATCTTTACAGGATCAAAATTTTTGTCAGAGGCACAGTCATCTTTAGCGGTGAGCTGGAACAAAATGATTTAATCACCGTATCATGATACCTAAATTTAGGAAGCTTTTTTTCTTTTGGCTAATCCATTACTGACACATATACAGAAGAGTAAATTCTGACTTTGCAGAAATTGCCTTTCATAGACTCTGAAAAATATATAGGATAGAGTAAAAGGCTAAGTTCAACAACATTATTTTGAAAGTTATTTGGGTATAAATCACCTATAAAACTTTGGTCGTTAAAGAGAAGGTGTGTAGCAAAGCCTGAATGAATCAAATATCCTCAACTGCATCTCTTTTCCACCCTAAGAATTGTGTTGCTTTGTCCGGAACCTCCACTCTCGCTTCCTGAATCTCCTAGTCACTGTGTTATCTTCAGTTTCCTTAGATTCTTTAAGAACGTAAAGGGCCTTTATTTTGGCAGGAAGGAGTGAAGAAATCTGTTAAGGTCAGTCAAGTCTTTTTAATGTTGCAGAGAGATCAGATCAGTGTGAAATTAGAAGATGAGAGTAACACAAATGATACCCGCAACCACAAAAATGACCTCAATCTTCAATGAGGCAGTGTGGCCATGATGATAAAGGTGCTTCTGAGTAAGAAGTCAGGGGGTCTGCAGAAGTGGTTTCCTATGTCAATTTAAACTGGCTCATGTTCATGCAAAATCAATTCACACTTCTGAAGAATCCGCTTGTGTGGTGGGCTCTGATCTTAATTAGGAATCACAGGGCTCCTTCTCCTCTTTGTCAAATATGTCTAAAATAGGATCACACTAAATTTAGAGACTTTAAACTTAATAAGATGGCCTTAATTTCTTTTATTTTCCTGCAATTAGACTTTTGCCTGCTATTTTTAGACTGACAAAGACTCCCTCCTTGACCAAACTGAGACAAGCTCTTTTGAGTCCTCTTTCTGCCTAGGCCTTAAACATTGGGCTCTGTCCTTGGTACACTTAGTCCAGTTTTAGCATGAATTCTGCTGAATCAGTTTACTGAAAATCCCCCACTCTCAGATCAAATTTGTTATCCTTCACCCTCAATATTACCTAGGGTTTCCTTAGCAAAAATCCTGTCGAGGCTGGGCACTGTGGCTCACGCCTGTAATCCCAGCACTCTGGGAGGATTGCTTGAGCTCAGGAGTTTGAGATCAGCCTGAGCAAGAGCAAGACCCCATCTCTACTAAAATTAGAAAAATTAGCTGGATGTGACAATGAGTGCCTGTAGACCCAACTACCAGGGAGGCTGAGTCAGGAGGATCGCTTGAGCCCAGGAGTTTGAGATTGCAGTGAACTAAGCTGATGCCATTACAACTAGCTGGTGCAACAGAGTGAGACTTTGTCTCAAAAAAGAAAAAAAAAAAGAAGAATCCTGTTGAGAAGTACTGGCAAGAATCCCCCTAGCCCTAACATTACTTCTTACTAATTTTTCATCCACTGACCTCCACCAAGCTCATTGGCTATAAATCTCTACCTGTCCTTGTTGTATTTGTAATTGAGCTTGATCTTTCTCTCTCCTACTGCAAAACCCCCATTGCAGTCCCCTTCTTGAATAAAGCTTTCCTTACCCTCTTTAAAAAGTGTCTGAATAATTCTCTTTAACAAGTCCAAAGAAGAAATGGAGTTGAGTATGTACAAGAGGTTCATAACCTTGCCTGTACAAGATAAGAAGTTTTACCTTTGACCTTAAGAAATGTTGAAATTCTTTTATGTGCCAGACCAACACTAGAGACTAAGAATCTAAGATAAGCAGCTTTTATATCCATAAAATATGTCCTGACATAAAAGGTGACAATGTTGAATTTTGCCTGAGTCCTATGCTTCTGGAAAAGTGTGAAGGTTATAAGAATCAAGAATCCTCTGTAGGGGGAAAAGATTTCTTTCTTCACCCATAACAAGGTTCATGGATGAGACCCCTATTAACTAAAGACAGATTAACAAGAGAAAAGCACACAAATTTATGTAATGTAAGTTTTATATGACATGGGAGCTTTCAGAAATGAAGACCCAAAGAAACAGGGAAATCTATGTATTTGTATGCTAAGTTTGATGCAGAAGTATGCTTGGACACAGCGGGTATGATCTAAGGGTAACAAACTGGGGAGGTATTTTAGTCTGTTTTCTGCTGCTATAACAGAATACTGCAGACTGGATAATTTATAAAGAAAAGGACTTTTTTTGGCTCACAATTGTGGAGGCTAGGAAGTCCAAGAGCACGGTGTGAGCATCTGGCAAGGGCTTTTGTGCTGCATCTTGGAAACATGGTAGAAAGGCCAGCAAGCACATGAGACAGACAGAGAAAGCAAATCAAACTCATCTTTTTGGGGGAACATGCTCATGTGATAACTAACCCACTCCTGAGATAATAGCATTAATGCATTCATGAGGGCAGATTCCTCATGACCTAATCACCATTTAAAGGTCTCATTTCTCAATATATTCTGCCCCTGACACTCCAAAGCTCATGCCCTTTTTCCATACAAATTGCATTCATTCCATCCCAGTAGCTCCAAAATTTTTAAGTCATTTCATCATTAGCTCAAAAGTCCAAAGTCCAGAGTCTCATCTAAATCAGAGATGAGTGAAACTCAAGGCAAAATTTATCCCAAGGCAAATTCCCTCCAGCTGTCAGACTGTAAAATTAAAACAACTCATCTACTTCCAAAATATAATGTTGAGACAGGCATAGGATAGACATTCCCATTTCAAAAGAGAGAAATAGGTAAGAAAAGAGAGGGGTAATTGATCCCAAGTAAGTCCAAAACCTGACAGGAAAATCCACATTAAGTCTTAAACCTAGAGAATTATCTCCTTTGACTCCACATCCTGGGGACACTGGGGTAGGGATTGAGCCCCCAAGGCCTTAGGCAGCCTCGCCCCTATGGCTTTGCTGGGCTCAGCCCATTCAGCAGCTATTGCAGGTTGGAGTCTCATGCCTGCAGCTGTCTCTGGCTGTGGTTGCACCCCAGTAGCCCTATAGTTCTGGGGTCTCCTGGGGGGCTTTGCTTCCACAGCTCCAGTAGTAGAATCTCCTAGTAGGGGTCTCTGTGGTGGTTTTGCCACTGCAGCAGGGTTTTGCCTGGGCCCTCAGACTACCATGACCTTCACAATCTAGGTGGAGGTAGCCATACCCCCACAGCTCTTGCATTCTGCAAGCTTACAGACTTAACGCCACATAAATGCTGCCAAGGATTATAGCTTGTACCTTCCAGAGGGATGGATCAAGCCACATCTAGCCCACTAGAATCATAGCTGGGTTGCTGCACTGGAATGTGGGAGCAGGTACCTGAGGCAGCCCTGGGTAGTGAGCCCATGGAGGGTGCCCCATGCCCATCCCCCAAAACCATACTACTCTCTTAGTGCTCCCAGCCTGTGATGAGAGGGACAGCCTTGAAGATCTTTGAAATACCTTGGGGTCTCTTTTCCCATTGTCTTGATGGACAGCATCTATCTCCCTTCTAGCCACAATAATTTCTTTTGCTTGGTCACACAGTTCTTTTACTTTCCTGAACACATTTTTTCACTATTTACATGGCCGAGCTTCACATTTTTAAACTCCTTCTGCTCTACTTTGCTTTTCATTATAAATTACATTTTAAGTCATCTCTTTGCTCTTAGATCTCACTGTATGCAGTTAAAAGTAACCGTACAGAAGGCTGAATGGTTTGCTGCTTAAATATTTCTTCCATCAGATATTCTTTCTAGTTTATTGCTCTTAAATTCTGCATTCCATAAAGCCCTGGGACATCAACATAATTCAACCAGGTCTTCGTGACTTTATAACAAGGATGGCCTTTACTACAGTTTCTAATACCTTGTCCCTCATTTTCATATGAGATCTCATCAGAATGGCCTTTACTGTCCATATTCCTATGAACATTCTAGTTATGATCACTCAAATAATCTCTAGGATGATTTAGACTTGCCCTATGGTTCTCTTCTGAGCTCTCACCAGAATTGTTCTTAATGCTCTGTTAATGGCACTAAGGGCTTTTTCTAGCCTGCTTCTTCAAAGTATTCAAGCCTCTATCTGGTTACCCAGTTCCAAAGCCACTTCCATATTTTCAGGAATTTGATATAGCAGCAGTCCCACTTTTCAATACTAATTTTCCATTTTAGTTCATTTTCTGCCACTGTAACAGAATTAACCACCAACTCGATAATTTATAAAGAAAAGAGGTTTATTTGGCTCCCAATTCTGGAGGCTGGGACTGCCAGGAGGAGGCTAGGAAGTCCAAGAGCATGCCACATGCCACTGGCATCTGGTGAAAGCCATTGTGCTTCACTGCAACATAGTGGAAGGGCAAGTCAGCACATTAGACAGAGGGAGGAAATTGAGCCATACTCATCCTTTTCCCCAGAGTTATCTCCTGTAAATAGCTAACCCACTCAAGTGATAACTAACCCACTCCCATGATAACAGCATTAATCCTTTCATAAGGACAGAGCCCTCATGACTTAATCACCTTTTAAAGGTCCCATATCCCAATACCATTACATTGGCAATTACATTTCAACATGAGCTTTGGAGAGAACATGCAAACCGTAGCATGGGCTACTTAGCAAGGCATGTTTTTTCAGATTCTTTTCGGCATTTCTGTGTCTTCTGAGATAAGAATGTTCTTATCCTCAGGGTACAGGGAGGGTACCTCTGAAATGAAGGTTTTATGACCTACTTTAGAGGAAAGTGAGAGAATTCTTTTACGGCCGTGCTTCAGGGGAGAATGGCAGGAGAAGGTAAGAGCGATCTCGCTGCTTCTGCTGTGTCCTGAAATGCCAAGGTGCCTTATTTTGTGGTAGTGTGTCCTAAACCCCATCACCCTCCACTTTTTTGTGTTGTAGAAAATGATTTACTACAAAGAACACCCTTCTCCATATGACTTAGATAAGGCTTACTGATGCCTTTTTTATTTGCCTATCACAAGGCCAGACCTAGACTCCCCAAATTTCCATTTTTTTTTTTGCCTCAATTATGATTAGTTGAACTTCTTGTCCCTAGTGATTACTGGGAACAAAGTGCTTATTAAGCAAATTTTGGTTAAGATTCTCTCCTTCCTCCAGGCTCCTGAACTTTGGCTCATGCTCAGCCTGAGATAGCCTACAGCCCCTCCTGAAAAATAAGAAAATTGGCTGGCCTCAGGGTAAAACATTGTCTGATCTACTATTGAATTCCACCATCCTTTCATCCCACTTCCCTGCACCTGAGTTCAATCTATCTTTGTTAACTCCTCTCCATAAAAGAAAACCCTTTTTTGCCTAAAAAGGGAAGCTTCCAGATCTTATGTCACACCATTGTTCCCATTTCAATAGCTCTCACTTCCCTTATTTTAATAGCCTCTTTCCCCTCTTGCAATAATCCTTTTGAATGAAGTGTTGCTTATTAAGTCTGGATTTTTTTTTAATTTGACAAAGGTTTATAAGTTTGTTCCCAAAATAATTTTTATTTATTTTTATTTATGGTTTGTTAGGAGAACTCTTAGGTAGTTAGCAAGGGATTCTGGGTCTCCTAGGGATGAAAGTGGACACTTTGCCTTGGTGCAGTTGTCCCACCTGGGAAGGAGGACAATGGTGGGCCCCAGGAACCCATCCTATTCCTGAACCACTTTGATCCCACCCTGAGCTACTGTCATACCTGGGGGAGGAGGGAATACCCTATGATTGGCCAATCAACTTGGTTCACCAGCTACAAAAGAATTCAGAGGGTTCTCTAGCCCATGGGCCAAGCAGCATAGGTACCGAAGAGGCCAGAGGTGACCTAGAACACCTCGCATGTGTAGTAATACAACTCTCAACTGTTCAGTCAAAGTGGTTCCATGGTGACGTCTGAGCCACTGGGAAGGTTCCAATCCGGGCCCTATAAAACAAGATGTAGACCATAACCAAGTCCCCCTTTGCCCTCCCCTTTGTCTCCCTTTGCTGCGACAGTGGGTCCGGTTGTCATCTGTGTCATCTGTATCATGCTCTGTAAACCTATATCTTGCTCTTACTCTATAATCTTATCTTTCTCTCCTCAGTAAACCTCATTTTCGTGCTTGCCTTACTTTGGTGTGTCTGGTCATTCTTCGGCTATGAGCATGTCAAGAACCAACATTTCAGACTGAAACCTGACAGAACTGCTTTTCTCTATGTTCCACAGGCAAGGTAAATACCTATTTTATATATCAACTAATTCTAGCTTGATTTTGAGAGAAAAGATTACTGTAGTTCTCTCTGGGCTCGTCTGTTTCCTGATTCCTGTGATAGGAACTACCTCTGATGTAAACCAGGCAGAGCAGGAGCATGTGTTATTAAATTCCTCCTTAAGAAACTCTTCAGAGCTTTCGAAAACCAGACCAAATCTAGCTAGAAGTGAGTGGATTGTTTGACAAATTTCTCAATCTTTCGAATATCCAGAAGTTACCCAGAATTGGAAGATAATTCCATGATCACATTGCTGGATATTGGATACCATCTATTTCTGAAGAAAGAGGAAGAAAACTTCACTTATTCAGGTCATTCAGAAGGAAGGATTCTTGTAAGAGAAACTGACACAGAAGTGCTTCCTGAGACAGATGCCAAGTTCTGCTAAATTTTACAGTAGTGAGGTTTCATTTGCAACTATTTTCATTAAACAGCAAGAGCCTTTGAGTCATTGCTTGGGGGTAATTCTCAGATAAAAGACTTAAGAGAACATGATATGTAAATGCAAAGTTGGTTGGCTCATTGACTCAATCACTGTATAAACCAAATACCCTTTATGTTGTTGAGTACAATTATTGCCCAGAAAAACCAGCATTCCCACCAAGCTGCAGTCCCTGAGTTTTCAGTCAACATGTTAAATCCTAGTGCTTGTCTGTTTTTATTATTGGCCTCCCTACTGAGTCCACAGAGAAACATAGGTTGAATATCCAGCTATGCCTGGGGCAAGATGTTGATTACCTCACAGTCAGAAGCAAAGTAAACTATCTGCTGATATATCAGAGAACCAAAGGATTGACTTTGAAACAATGGGGGAAATTGCAGCTAGGTGATTTTTTACCCGCCTCCTTTTCAAAGCTAGACTTTGCTCAACATTATTTATTTTGTATTTTTGTCCATTGGTTTTACCCTATTGCAATATTTTCTACATTTTGATATAATGGTTCTATAAGTGTACTTATTACTTTTTTTCTTTTTTCTCTTAATTTAATGTCAATCATTTTTCATTTGAAAAGAAATGGTGCTCTTTGTAATTGAGAACTTCGCTGATCTTTTCTTCTTCTGTTCTAATATTTTAGTATGTACATTTCCTCTTATTTTACTATTTATAAAGTCATTATAAATCAAACCAATGGCAGCATAACAGGAAATGGTTGACATTTTCTATCTCAAAGGCTCATTCATAATTTCTCAATTACATGTAGTTTAAATACATAGCATCCAATCTGCAGTCTTTGAAATGGTGCCAAATTCCATCTGCTTTCTTGCATATTGCTGTAGTTATTTCTGAGCATGGGTGAGAGAGGACTACTGAGAACTCTAACTTGAACACAAATCTCTCTCAACAGAATCTTACTGTTAATCTTACAATTTTCTGTTCAATAACCTTCTCTTACATAAATGCACAGTTTTATTGATTTCCATCCAGCTGCTTAATGACCTCCACTAGCAACCTATCAGCATTTCTTTTCTATTCAGACCAGGAGGATCTGATACCTCTTCCAACATTGTCTCAAATTCACAAAAGGTCAATTCTGACAGAATGTGAATAAAATTGCCATATGCAAATGTGGGCATATGTCTATGCCCACATATGTCAAAAGTTTATCCAAAAGTTTAAATAATTTATGTTACACTTTGAGAGGGTAAATTTAAAATTTATCTACACACAATATCACCGGTAAGCTATCTTTATTTTAATATCTCAGCTTTTCTTTAAGATTCCCTGTTTTCTCTCCTGCTGATGTCATTGATTTTCCAGGATACTTTTGGTATAATACATAATGTATGCCCAGATTCTTTAAAATAGGCATGAGGTCAGGTGCAGTGGCATGTGCCTGTAGTCCCAGCTACTTGAGAGGCTGAAGTGGAAGGATCAATTGAGCCCAGGAGTTCAAGACCAGCCTGGGCAACACAGCAGGACCCTATCTCAATATATATAGAAAATGGTATATCTACACACATATATGCAATTAGGCACACTGAGCTGACTTTGGGTTGACACAATTTAACATTCCTTTGGTAAATTTTAAATATCCTAGTGTGATAGTCTGCCATTCTACAGACATACCAAACACTGAAACAAATAGAAAAAATCTTGTCTATTATGCATGAGGCCTAACGTCATGATATATTTATTATATAGACATAATCTCCAACATATTCTATGTTGGATTTTGTCTTAGTTGGCTTGGAATACTAAGACAACTATGACAAAATACCTTAGACTCTGTAATTTATAAAGAACAGATATTTATTGTTCACAGTTCTGGATTGGAGCCCAAGATCAAGGCACCAGCAGATTCAGTGTCTAATGTCTGGTGAGGACCTGTTCTCTGTTTCTTGTGTCTTCACATGGCAGAAGAGGCAAAGTAGCTCCCTTCAACCACTTGTAAAGGCACTAATCCCATTCAGGAGGAAATACCTTAATCACTTCGTAAAGGTTCACCTCTTAGTACTATTGCATTGGGGGTTAGGTTTCAACACATGAATTTTGGGGGAACACCAATATTCAGACCACAGCAGACTCACAGCTAAAGCTCTGCCATTTCTTAAAAAAATAGGTATGTGGTTGCCTGCAGAAATACTCAAGTATTTTCTCAGTTTTAAAAATTTTGTTTATTTCGTGTCTGTCTTATTTTGATGTTTTAAAAAAATGTTAAATACCAATGGTGCATACTTCTTATATGATGACTTTCAATTGTTAGATGAACTCTCAAATATTGGCCCCTTCAGTTGGTTTTCTGATATCCTTCTCCTTAGGTCAATGTCTTCAGGTCTTCCACAAGTCTTTTGGACTTGCCGGAACATATTCTCTTTTCTGTTTCTCTGTTTCTCCAGAAATATCAACCTTCTCCTTGAGGTCCCTGCACTTCAGTGCTTTCTGTGGCAGCACAGAAACTGTCCATTCATCTTAGCAAGAATTTTTAAGTATGGTGTGAAAATCTCTGGGAATATTCTACACTGGTGAGAGAAGTTGCAGTCACAGTTATCTAATTCCTTAGCTAATTTGGCAGAGCTTTCAACTAGGTATAGGCTTCAGGCCAGAAACTTAGTTTTGTAGTAAATAGTGCATTTTTTCATTGTCTGTGACTCAACATGACTTTGAGTCTAAGCCCTCATCCTGCAGGTTGGTAAGATATATGAGCTTTGTTATGCTTTGGGCTTTCCTCCATCCCCAGAGAGATGACAGAGTTTTATTTAGTTCCACTGCTTACTGATGGGGAGGGAGGAGGTACCCTCTGGTAATGGTCACGTGCTCATCTGCATAGCCCACTTACAGCCAGCTCCTCTCAGGACACAGTTTATTTCATGAAGCTGAGTATTCCAATGTCCATGTTTTCTTTTTTTTAGAAATGCCACACATATTTTTCTCTTGCTGTCTTTCTGAAGTGCTGCCAAGGAACAGGGCCAACTTCCTACTGATCTAGGATCCACAGTCCTCTCCCTTGCTACCCTGAAGCCCTAGTCTCCACACGGCACATAAAATTTTGGAAATCTTAGGTGCGACAGTCCCATTGGCCACTTCTGCTTCCCACACTACCAGAACCTCCCTTGCTGGCACAGAAAGGAAATGGAAGGGGAGAGGGGAAGAAATCTATTTCTCAAATACATATTCAAACCCACATAAAATAATATCTTCTGGTTATTCTTCTGCAATGAAAGCTGTGCTGGTAACTGAGATCTTCCAACAGCACTGAAAGACTTCTCTCAGCTACAAATAGTCCTCAGCTGTCTAATCTTTCTAGGAATTGCCTTTGTGAAACAGACCCACATTGCTGGAGGTCACACTCCTTCCCAGTAGCAGTCTGCAGCCGAGTCAAGGACTCAAACCCAGTCCCCTTGCTCCAACTCAAGACAATTTGAAGGTCTATACTAGCTTTAGAGCTCCTGTGGGGTTGTCTGAGCCCTTCTGTAATTGAATAAAGACCCAACATCTCCCTCTGCCCAGTCCTGCTTTCTTCCATTTCACACAGATCTGGATCCTGAAAATATTATTCATTAAACTTCCTGTAGGCTAATCTCCTTTTAGTCTGCATTAGAGAACCTGACCTGCAACAGATTGGCCACTTGCTGGTCTGGTCTGCCTAGTCGCTCTCACTTACAGGTATGGGATATCAAAACACATCATGCCTGATACAACAATCTGAGGTAATTCAAAGATTTATTACTCATCTGGCCATTAGTGTTGGAGCACAGGAAATGATACCGCCAAATATGGTCCTTTGGCATGCTGATTTCTTTGAATTAGAGAAAACCAAAAGGCCTCAGAAATAAGCCTCAGAACCAAGGTCTCTCTCTGACCTGTTCCCTTCTTTCTGATTCTCTTTCTTTCTGAAGCACCAAGGCACAAAGAGGAGGAACTCTTTCTAAAATTTCCTTATCTAAGATCATACCCTTTTTGTCCAATCGTATTTCTAAATGGCCGTCCATACTTTAAGTCTAAGCATACAAATGGACAATTTCCCCTGTATCTTTGGATCTTTATTCTGGAGGCTCCCACGTATACACAGAAAATAAATTTGTATGCCTTTTCTCCAAATAACCTGCCTTTTTCAAGTTGAATTTTCAGCAAACCTTCAGGGCAAAGGTGAACTTTCCTCTTGGCCCCTACATTACCTGTTGGTAGAATAAAGACTCCAAACACTTTTTCTGTGAAAAAGAGTTTAATTTATATAAAATCTGCCACCAAATTCTTGAAGCAACTCTTTCTTCCAATCTCTTTCTTGGGTCAAAGAATGTCTTATAGTTGACTAGTATTCGATGGTTCCATATCAGCAAGCCAATTGCCTAGAACAAAGCATAGGTTACAAAATCAGAGAATTGCTATAAATTTTTCTGAAATTCAAATCCTTCAGCTGTGCTTCCTCCCCTCTCCTCCCATTTAGGCACAGAAGTATCCCACTAGCACATTCAAATTCTTCCTTCTCCTTAGATCTTCTGTGTACCAATATCTTAAAGAGACATTGCAATATCCTTTTTCAGTTATTTAAACTTGGATGACATCTATTCTTTATCTTTCTGGGGTGTTTTTTCTTCTAAGACCTTTAATATCAATTCTATTTTTCTCTGAGCATTGAAATTCTCTTCCAATTAATTTATAGATCTATACTTCTAATCAATTTTACCCATTTAAGGCAGTTACCAACTTTGTACAAAAGGTAAAAATTTTCCTACAAGATCTGAATTTTTATGTTCTCGGAAAAGAACAGTGGGCTGGAATATCATTTAATGTAAGCGGAAGGTCCAGGGACTTTGTAACATTCTTTGCAGGCTATTAACTTATAGGAGAAAAAAATAGTAGAAAGACAAAGAAGAATCATGAGAAGGAAAAGTAGGGGGACTGAGCGAAAACAAGAGATTGAGAATACCTTAGGGAAGTAGGATTGAGAGAGTTGCTCTGCTTAAAGTATTCCTAAGAAATAATGACAATTCAAAGAGTGTATCTTGATTAGTTAAATTTCAAGGTCTTTTAATGGGAGAAACCTGTAGGCATAGGGGCTTCCTCAAATCACCCCCTACATCAAAATCAAATTCATATGTGCATGTGACCAACTCTGATAAGCTTGTTAACTGCAGAATGATGAGGTTCGTAAATTTGAAAAAGGGAACTTTATTTCGCATACAGGTTTGTAGCCTGCAGGGTGGTCATCTTGCAGACTGGGAAGCATAGCCTTGGGCAGAAGCTGAGAGCAAGTTCTTTGATGCATAAAGGGAAGAGGGGTTTATGCTGAATGGGGTGGCTGAACATACATATTTAATAAGCAATAAGAGGAGTCATGAATATTTATAAAAGGAGAAAAATGCACATGTACAATTGAGTTTCATACATTTCATGGGTCCCATGTTCAAAAAATGGCAGTGTTAACATGGTATGAGGGTGGAGTTTTGGGCCCTCTAACATCGAAAGGTGAAGCAGAGGACACGAAAACCCTCTGTGAGCAGCCTCTGTAGACTGGCCAGAATCACTCCATGGTCAGTGGTCTCTCATGTGGAAAGAATGCTAGTCAATTGTGTCAAAATCGCACAAAGGGAAGAGTAGCATTAGGCAGTTGGTTGAAATCAGCAGCAGAACAACTCTTTCCAAAGGGCTGGTTCCTGTTTAAGCCTTTGAGAACAAAGCCTAATGGTGGTTAGTGAGGGAGGGGGTATAAAGAGTCACATCTGACCTCTCATCCTGTCATGGCTGAGATTTCAGTTTTTAAGGTTTCTCTGTAATCCCCTTGGCTAAGAGGGGGTCTGTTCTGTCAGTGGGGGGACTTAGAATTTTATCTTTATTTCTCAAGCTGTTCAAACTATTGTAGCTTTAAAATTTGTCTCTCTTTTTCAATACCTACTATTCTCTAAACTGTAAGGCACTTAATTCAATATCTGACTTGCTACACGGTGTGAATACAATAAATTATAGCAATTATTTTCCAGGCTTAGTTTATAGTTTCACCTTTTTACTCTCCTTGATGAATGTTAAAATACTTTGATCAAATTAAAAAATATTTATTGCTAATACATTCAAGTTAATTGCTGTTTCATTACATTAAGCAAGGTAAGTCTTGCAATCAGCAAGGTAAATAAGAGAAAGGGGAGGAGGAACTTATAACTTGATTGGAAATGAGCAAGGGAGAAAATGGAGACAAATAATTTATTAAGTTTATAAAACCTTGTTTTTGAGGAAGTTAATATTACAATACATACCCTTCCACATCCTAGAAAGTCTCCAGGAGGTACCTAAAGATCTTGCATAACCTATTTTTGAGTGATATCTTTTTTACCTCTTCCTTAAACCTTCACTTCCACCCTCAGGGTGCTGATGGCTGTGTTTGGCAGGTGTGTGGTGCTGTGGAGATCTAAGGGAGAGATTTTGAATAGTATAATACACTGTTCACTTTTATTTTCAGAATGCCTTTGACAAATTAACACTCTCAGATCAGTTGACTCATTTGGACAAAACATATTGGCATTCTCATCCAAATGGAATAGAGGTGAATGACTGAGTAACT
>RJWJ010004651.1:0-74248 GCA_004363605.1 Indri indri
GGGTGGGGCAAAGACAATCTATGTAACCTAAACATTTGTACCCCTGTAGTATGCTGAAATAAAAAAATAAAAATAAAAAATAAAAAAAGATTATTCACAAAAAATATTGTTCTTAAAAGTCATTCCAGACATTCTGCCATGTTTCTGTACCATCTCCTTTCTGTCCCTGCTTTCTTTTCCAGTTTTCCCTGCTCTGCTCTCCCCTAACTGCAGAGTAGTTTAGCTTTCACTTTCATGCTTTATCTCCTGCTCCCTCATATTTTCCAAATGCATCAGCCACCCAAGTCATTTATCAAAATATTTAATGTTTTCTCAACAAAGACAATTCCTTACCTAAGAGAAAGTCTGAAGCCAATTAACATAATGGCTTTTTTCCTTTTTCACTTTGATATACTCTTTAGCTTAGTTCCATACTGTAAGAGTTTATAGTCTAAATTGGTGTTTGTCAAACTTTCTTTTTAGCAGGAGAATCTTTTTTCAAAGGAAATTTTACAGAGAACCCTAACATATGACTAAGAGAGTAGAGCCACTGTTTATGGAGGCAAAGAGTGAACCTGTAGACTTTCCTTTGGCCTCATCTTCCATTTCTCCGGTCTAATGACCCCCAGAAATACCTAATACCTCACTGAAAGACCAGGTCTCCATACAATCAAGTTTGAAAAATACTGGATTATATTTAGAATTGGAAGAAAGTGTAAAATTGGGTAATTGATTTAAGAAACATAAGAAGAATTAGTCAAAGTTGACCTGAAAATTATGAGCCTGCCATATTGGGGGAGAAAGATAATACCATTGATAGAAATAAATACATTGGGAAAAGCATGTATCACTTTTAGTGTCGTAATTAGTCATCTATAAATGTGGATTCATTTCATAACGTTGTTAGATGAAATGCACATATAGGTGTCCACTTAAGAAATGACAAATAATTCTAAAAGCACTTATTATAAAACTTAAGTATTGTCAAATGAATAATTAATGTCCATATTCATCTATGCTTCCCACTATTATAATTTTACACATTTTTAATTAAATCTCTATTGATATTATAGGATAAACTAAATTAAATTGCAACATGTAAGACTAAAGAGAAGGGGCTCCTTATAATTACCCACAAAATAGCTTCTATTTATTATACTTTGCCAAAAAGAATCATTATACCTTCCCTATCTTTCAGTAAACCTTGTATATAGTTTATGGCTTATCTTTCCAAAAGGAATCTAAGTTTTATAACAATTGAAGGCAACCAATTTATAAGAGGAAAAGAATGGAAATAAGCTTTATTATATGCCTACCATAAGCAATGCACTGTGCTAATGCTTTTACATCAGCGGTTTTCAATTCTGCTACACATTACAATCGTCTTTTATTTTTTTAACATTCTGCTGCGTGAGTGCTGCCCTCACAGATTCTGATTTAATTGGTCAGAGCAGGGGCCTTGGCTTGAGAATTTTTTAAGGCTCCCCAGATGATCACAATGTGCTGTCAAGATTGAAAATCAGAGTTCTATATACTTTATCTCATGTCCTCATCGAAACAATCTGATCAGGTAATTTTATTATTCCTTTATTCAGATTAGAAAATTGAATTTCAGAAAGGTTGCATAATTTGTCCCAGGGTATAGAGAAGGTATCAGAGTTAAAATTTAAACCCAAAGTTCCCTGACTGCAGTGAACTTTCTATCCTCTCCACACTTTGTCAAATTCAGAATACCGGAATTATTAATATGAATTAAGAGTGCATATCTGTATTTTATTTTACTCCTGGCTTTTAAGAGGTGGTGGAATGAAGTACCTTTTACCTTCATTTGCTGACAAGACACTATTTTGCTTATTGAACTAATTAAACTGCTACAAAGGATAAAGTATTTTATGCCATTAACATATGAGATACTGTCTTTCAAAATGTCCCTGTTTTTTTCATAGACTATGTTTAAAAATTGTGGATTTTAGGCCGGACATGGTGGCTCATGCCTGTAATCCTACCACTCTGGGAGGCTGAGGCAGGAGGATTCCTGAGGCCAGGAGTTTGAGACCACCCTGAGCAAGAGCAAGACACCATCTCCATTAAAAAAAAAAATAGAAAAATTAGTCTCAGCCACTTGGGAGGCCGATGCAGGAGGATCATTTGAGCCCAGGAGTTTGAGGTTTCAGTGAGCTATGATGACACCAGTGCACTCTAGCCAGTGTGACAGAGCAACACATTGTCTCAAAAAAAAAAAAAAATTATGGGTTTTAGAATTGCCTATCAGAGATAAGAAGGAAAATGCAACACAAAAGGATCCAAGGAACATATAAAATAGATTTTACTCATCAATAATTTTATTTTGTCTAACACCTTTCAGGTATAAAGGTGAAAGTTGTTATAAAATATCATTCGTTAAATAGCAGCCAAACTTACACAGAATTCTTAAAAAAAAAAACCTTTGTTTTAAAAAATACATCTAATGTATAAGTTATGCAATACTATGAATACATACCAACATTTTATTTAAAGTTTTAGAAAGACTATATATATTGTAAGTTAATTTATAAATGTTTCATAACTTTTATGATAAGAGTAATATGTTAGCATATAATTTCAACTAGCTAGCTGGAAATAAATATATAAATAACCTGCATTCTATTGCTTTTCATCTTAAAATATATTATCAACAGGCTTGTTTTAAAAGTCACACCAAAGGTGATATTACCAACTCCCTAAGGGCAACAAATTCCAATAAACTAGAATTCATATTTCACAGAGAAGATGGATAACATCTCACAATTCAACCTCAGCAGGAGTCATTAAGTCAGACACCTATGTGAGGGCTGTATTTCTCACTGGATTACAAAGCCAATAAGAGCCCTGAATTTGAGTTGCCAGCACTAACAAGATTAAATCAAGGTATTGTGAGAAAAGGAAAAACCCTTGGATGTTTGGAGATTTCTAGAATAAAACACTTACTCATTTTTTAGCTCAAATGGACATCTTTGGAAGTCATTTGGTCTTATTTTCCGTTATACAAACCAGCTACAAGGCTTTTACAGCAATCCACATTTCATTCTTGGCCCTCTCAAATCCTGTACCCACTGCATTCACCTTAATTTCCAAAAATGTTTGTATAAGCTACAGGGCTAGCATGATCCATACCTTGCCTGCCTGCCTCCAAGGTTCATCTAATACTATATGTCCTTTCGATCTCTCAACTGATGCCACTCTGGACTTCTTTCAGATCTTCATAGGTACTGAGCTCTTTTCCACTGCAGGGTGTCTGCATAAACATTTTTTTGTGTGTGTGGTGGGGGGAATATTTTTCTCATCTTCACCTCCCATTTGCCTGGCTAATATCTACTTATCCTTTTGGCCTCTAGCACTGAGAGGCTTTCTATATCATCTCTTCCCCTTTAAATTCAAATTTGGTCCTCTTTCTTAGCATCCTGTATATTTCTTTCATTTCCATAAAATTTGTAATGATATATCAATTTGGGAGACTATTATTTTATGTCTATGTTATCATGAGGCTGTTGGCTTCACAAGAGCATGAAACATCATTTGTTAGTTCACTACGATACCGTCAGAATCCTTTACAATGCCAGGTGCATAACAGATAGTCAATGGATATTTATTGAGTGAATGAATTAACTGGGTACTTAAGAAACAGTGGTAAAAAGCAGAAGCTCTAGAGTCAGGCTGCCTCAGTTCAATCCTTGCTTCAACTACAAAGTGGTTGCAATTCTTTTACCTCTAATGCAAAAATTTTGACACTAGCTACTTAAAGAATTGTTGTAAAGATTACATGATAATAAGTAAATTATCTAGCATGATAAAAATAAATGCCAGTTATGATTAATAATTACCAAGATGCAAGTAATATTTCATTCATTCCTTATGAAGTATGTGTATATGTATGCATCATGTCTGTATGTATATGCATGTACACGTGTATATGTGTGTATCTGTATGTGTTTGTTTACATTCAGACTTTTTCTTTTAGTTACCAAATAATCCCATTATGTAGATTGGGATATGTTGTTCATTCATTTCACAGATGGAAATATAGACTGTCTTATAATTGCTTTACCCAGGACTGGCTTCCATCTCCCATATCAACATTTTTTTCTAACTTTTTCTATCATAAAATAAAATTTTCAAAGTTTGGCATCCCTAGGTCTTTTGTTATTATCATGCCATCAGCATAAAGAGCACACCATACTATTATTAATCTTACTGACTCAACTCAACTTTTGATTATCACTGGTATTGTTGGTGAGATAATGGAAAATTATATTTGAAATAACTTATACTAGAAATCTTATTAGAATGCAAGCAATGTTTGAAAAAATACTAAAATAAATCTTTTACAGTAAAAGAAACAAAAGCAACATCAGATAAAGCAAGTAAAACAAAAGAAGAATAGTTAAGTGGCTGTGTATAAGAAAATCCAAAGAATGTATGTCAGTTTAAAAGAGAAGTAAAGAAAGAAAATGGAGGGGAAAGGACCAAAGAGTTAATGGCGTGGAGCGAATCTTATTCCTCAGTTAATGAGATGTGGAATGATATATTACAGCATACCCAGAAGCAAGAACTTGAAACAGAAGGGTCCATGAGGACAAGTCTCCTGGAAAATCACAAAGATTCTGGAAAAAGCTCTGGGATTACATGAGAGATACCATTGAAGGCTCAAGTCAATACTATCTGGATGACAGAAGTTGCTGAATTTCTCTACAGTGCTCTATTTACTTAAAACTTTAGATATCCTAACACTATTCGTATAGATCTGTGCCAAACTCCTTAGCACATCTTTAGCTAACATACTTCTTCCCATTTTTTTAATGCTTTCCATTTAAAAATGAGCTGGTCAGATAACTGTACAAAATCATTGGTTCTTTTGAGTAGGTTCCTTGGGGTATTACCACTTTTCCTCCAATACACCTGTAATTGCATAATCAAAATTGAATTTTGAGGAATTTCTAACTTCTTTTAGTGTCTATCCTATGAGACTGTCTTTTCTTTGAACTTTAAAAGTCTATCTTTCTAATGCGTCTGATAGAACTCTGTCACCAGCTCTTCTATCTCAGGCTATCATGAACTATTCAATGACAAGGACAGTTTATTTCAGGGTTCCTTTTTTTTTCTTTTACCAACCATTTTTTTACTGCTCAAATGACCAGATTATTTATTTTCCTAGATATTTTATCTAGCCTATTCATAAAATAAATCAACAGTAAGGCAAAGTCAAGAATCCATTATAAACTACACCCAGCCAAAAGAGATTTTACAAGTTCCAATTGGTAAGGTCTTTCATAACAGTTTGTCTTGACTCTGTGATAACTTTTTGTTCTATATCATTCTTTTCCAAAACATAGTGAGATGCCCTGTACAAATCACTCTGGTTCCTCACTCTTTAATTGTTTCAATATGTAACAGTCTGTCTCTCTTTCTTACAGGTACCCTCTTTTTAATACAATGCACCCTTCCTTAATTAGTCACTTATTTTTTTTCAATAAGCCAAGCATAACTGGTGCTATGAGAAAAAAGAAGTGCTGTAAATTAAAATCAATTAATAACAATCATTTTATAAAATACCTGGGGGAAAAAGCAAACCTTCTTAAAGGATATCACAGAATCACTTAATTCTTTGGCCTTTCACTCTCTCCAAGTTGTACTACTATTTTTGGTAATGTCATGCCAAATGTTGGGGTTTGTTACTTAAAGAAAGAGGAGCATGGATACTGGGGTAGGTAATTAAGAGCATCTGATATCACCAGTCACACCCTCAAATGTATTAATCTGATTCAAATCACTAAGTTCTAAACAGACTTCCCTGGTAATTTTGCCTCTAATCAGAATTTATTATATCTTTGCAAAAATCAAAGCATCTCAGTTATACCATCACTTTTCACTACCAAGTGAATAATCATTATATTTATACCTTCAGTTGGTTCAGGCTCAGATTTCACCTAAAAACTCAGGTACTGACTTCTGCTTCTGGAAAGTTGGAGTAGAAGTACTTTTCCCTATTCTTTCCTGTTAGTAAACCTAAAAATCACACACATTGTATACACACATAAGGAGATTCTAAAATGTAGAAAGTAAAAGGCGGATTGGCTAAGGATGTGAGTATATTAAGGAGCAAAACAGAGGTGAGTTCTTTGGGCTTTTTTCCCTTTGCCTCATATGTTCCAGATTTGGTGCTAGGGAAACTGGACATTCCCAAAATGCAAATGAGGACAGACCGAAAAATAAATCCCCCAAAAAAGCCAGCTATCTCAAATAAAAGGATGAGAGAAGAATTAGTCAATAAAAACAATAATTTAGACAATAACCATTCTACTCAAGCCAAAACCACCAAATAAACTTTGGCCCCACCACCATTCCAGCCAGCAAAGGCTGGGTGAGGAACCAGAATGGTTTGACAAAAAAAAGGCTAATTATGGAGCAAAGACTAGTGAAGTCCCCCTCCAGCTACCTGTGGTGTTAGTGATAACAATATGGGGAGCCTGAACTTCCACCCTCGTAGTGTGGTAAAAGATATTAACCATATTAACAGCCATAGTGTCAGAAGAGGCCTAGTAGAGAGTCAGGACTTTCATCACATCTGGAAATAATAAGTCTGCCCTACCATGATGTCAGTAGAGGTCATGCAGAAAACGTTAATGAGGTATTGCTAATACTACAATACACAGGACAATTCCCTTTCTCAGAAATCTAGAAACTGGATTGAGAGGCTCTGACATCTCACTTGAACGTGAAATCAGCCACATTAGATGTGGTAGGAATATTCAAGCCACACTGTTGCCACAGCCCTACTCTAAGTATAGCACCATATGATCAGGAGAAAAGCCCCAGATTCCAGCTTCTGCCTGGGGAAAGAAGAAAAGAAAGATATCATAGGTCTAACATGTTGATTTTTATGGGATTTGCCTGAGACACTGGCTTCTATCTCACCTGTGTTGGAGCACGGACAGGACAGAGTATACTCTAGACTAGTGGGGGGACCTTTGAGAACAAAAATGGCTTTGAACTAGCAAGATGGCATACATCACAGTCCCATCCATTGGCTCAGCACAAAGTGAACAGGTGAACAAAGGTGAACAGATAAAAAACAAACAAAAAATCCACAGCTCCTAGCTTCTTCTTGGAGAAGGAAAAAAAGGATCCTACCATATAGCCAATGTTCTTATTTTTCTGAGGCTGCTTGAGACACTGGCTCCTGTCTTGCCTATCTCAGAGTGCTGATGGGACGAACCACACTCCAGTGACCTGTGGGCCTTTGAGAAACACTGTGATTTGAACCAGCATGCTAACACACCACATACTCCCTCATTCATCAAAGTGAAGTAAAGGCGAATAAAAGCTCCCAGCTTCTCCCTGGGAAGGAAAGAAAGGACTGTTCCATATGTCCACTGTTCTGAATTTTCTGGGAATTTACTGAAGCACTGCCTTCTGTCTTTCCTGTTTTAGTGTGCTGATGAGTTCCTAGATGCCTGGGGCCTACTGAGAACAGGTCAACAATTTGAACTGGCATGAAGGTTTGCGATGCCCTCAGAATCATTGGCAAGGCTGATTGGTGAAGACCGTCTTCTGTATGAGGCCAGTCTATGAAGACTGGAAGAGGTGGTTGCTTTGTATAATGAAGACACCAACACAAATAATCAAGGAAAATGAAGAAATAGGAAAATATGTTCCAAACAAAGAGAAAAGGTAAATCTCCAGAAACTGATCCAAATGAAACAGACATATATGATTTACCTAACAGATAATTCAAAATAACTATCATAAATAAACCCAACAAGCTCATGAAAACAAGGTATGAACATAATGAGAATTTCAATTAAGAGTCAGAAAATATTTAAAAATATCAAAGAGAGTTGAAGAATGTAATAACTAAAAAATCCACTAGGAGTTCAACAACAGACTAGATCAAGCAGAAGAAAGAGTCAGAAAACTAAAAGACAGGGCATCAGAAATTATCCAGAGGAGCAAAAATTAAAAAGAATGAAGAGTGCAGAAAGCTTAAGGACTTAAGAGACACCATCAAGTGGGCCAATATACACATTATGACAATACCAGAAGGAGGAGAGAAAGAAGTAGAAAACTTATTTAAGCTATAATGTCTGAAAAATTCCCAGTTTGGGGGAAGAAAATGAACATTCAGGGCCAGGAAGCTCAATGGGCCACAAATAAGATGAATCCAAGGAAATCCAAACCAAGATACATTACAATCAAATTGTCAAAGTCAAAGAAAGAATTTGAAAGCAGCAAGAGAAAAGCAACTTGTCTCATACAGGAGAGCTACCATTGAACTATAAGTATATTTTTAAGCAGAAACATTCAGGCCAGAAGGAAGTGGGATGATATATTAAAAGTGCCAAAACAAACAAAAACTATCAACCAAGAATACATTAACCAGGAAAACTGTCCTTCAAAAATAAAGGAGAGATAAATTTTCCCAGACAAATAAATGCTGAAGGAGTTTATTACCACTAGACCTGCCTTACAAGACAATGTTAAAGGGAGTTCTTAAGTTGAAAAAAATGGACACCAAACAGCACTACAATATCAGCAAATGATAAGCAAAAGATAGAAGGGGTGGCTACAATTATATCAGGAAAATGACTACTTTAAGACAAAAACTGTAAAATCAGACAAAGAAGGACATTATATAATGATAAGGGTTAATTCACCAGAAAGATACAGCAATTATAAATATATATGCACACAACATCAGAGCACCAAAATATACAAAGGAAATATTAACAGAACTGAAGTGGTAGAGAGATAGCAATATGATACAATTTAGTAGGATACTTTAAAATCTCACTCTTCTTAAGCTTTCCAAATTATGTTTGACAGTTGAAGGAAAAATTAAAATACTCTCTTAGGTGGTTCTCAATGTATGTTAAGGAAATATTTAATACAATTTTATTATAAATAAGAAAGAGAAATGTGACATAAAGGGTCCTACACTTTACTTAAACTAGTAAAATACCAACTTCATTAGATTTTGGTAATTATGTATATATAATATAAAACCTTGAGAAATCACTTATTAAAATAGCTGTATAAAAATATTCTCTATAGACAAAACACTATGAACAAATAAAAATAGAATATAAAGTATATCTAAGTATCTGAAAAAAAGTCGGGAAAAAGAAAAAAAGAAATTAAAAACATAGAGAGAAAACAGAAAGCAAATACAGATAGGTGCTGGACAGATAGGCAGATAGATGGATTAGACATAACCCTTACCATATCAATAATCACATTAAATATAGGTGGTCTAAATACACCAATTAAAATATAGAGATGGTCAGAAAAGATTAAAATATGACCCAACTATAGACTGCTCAAGAAACTCACTTCAAACATTATTACATAGGTAAATTAAAAGTAAAAGAATGGAAAAAGACATGCCATGCAAACATTAATCATAAGAAAGTAGAAGTAGCTATATTAATATCAGATAAAGTAAACTTCAGAGTAAAAAAAATTAGCAAGCACAGAAAGGGACATTACATAATGATAAAAGAGTTAATCCTTCAAGAAGACATAGCAAGCCTAACTGTACATGTTCTAAACTACAAAGCTATAAAATATGTGAAGCAAAAACTGACAAAGATAGAAGGATTCAACATCATCAACCAACAGATACTAGTCAGCAACTTATAGAACACTTTACCCAACAACATCAGAATACACATTATTTTTAAGTGCCCATGAAACTATACTAAGATAGACCATATCCTAGGTCATAAAACAAGACTCAATAGATGTAAAAGAATTTAAGTCATGCATAGTGTGTTCTCTGACAATGAAATCAAAACAGAAATTTATTATTAAAAGACACAGGAAAATCTGCAAACATTTGAAAACAAACAAAATTCTAAATAATATATGGGTCAAAGAGTAAGCATCAAAAAATTACAAAAATATATTGTACTGAATGAAGATGAAATATAATGTATCAAAATTTGTGGGTCATAGCTAGAGCAATGCTGAGAGCAAAACTTATAACACTAACTGCTTACATTAAAAAAAGAGAAAACATCTCAAAAAATAATATAATCTTTTACCTCAAAAATCTAGAAAATGAAGAACCCAAAGAAAGTAGAAAGAAGAAAATAATAAATAGAAGAGCATTAATAAATACAATTAAAAATAAAAAAACAGAAAAATTCAATGAAAAAAACTGTTCTTTGAAGATATCAAATAAATTTGATAAATATCTAGCAACAGTAACAGATAAAAAAGGGAGAAGATACAAGTTATCAAGACCAGGAATGAAACAAAGGGATATCACTAAAAGCAGCAAAGTATAATAAAGGATTATACAAACAACTCTCTACACATACACACATTTGACAAGTTAGATGGAATGAACTAATTCCTTGAAAAGCACAAGCTAACATGACTCATTCAATATAAAATAGAAAATTTAAATAGATCTATAATTATTAAGGAAATTGAATTTGTAATTTAAAAACTCCTGGGAAAAAAGTCTCCATTTCCAGATGGTTTTACTGGAGAATGCTGCCAAATGTTTAAACACTTGTTTTACACAATCTTTGCAGAAGATAGAAGAGGAGAGAGCATATTCCCATTCATTTCATAAATTCATTACTGCCATGATACCAAAAACAAAGGTATCGTAAGAAAAGAAACCTACAAATTTATATCTTTCAGGAATATAGATGAAAATATTCCTAACAAAATATTAACAAGTAGAATTCAGCTATATATAAAATGAATTATTCACCATGACCAAGTAAGATTTATTCCTGGGATGCAAGGCTAGTTGGATATTTGAAAATCCATCCATGTATTATAAGTCACCATACTAATAGGCTAAAAAAGAAAAAATCACATGATCATGCCAATCGATGTGGAAAAGTCATCTGTCTGACAAAATTCAATACACATTTATGATAAAAACTCTCAGAAAACCATGAATAAAAGAGAACTTCTATAACTTGATTTTTCAAATCTACCCCAAAAATCTAAAGCTAACTTCATACTTAATGACTCAAACAGTACAAAAGCAATTTATGTGACCAAAATGTTTATACCCTGTCATATTCTGAAATCAAATCAAATAAAATAATTTACTAAGTAACCACATTCTTATTTTCAAAATATTCTTGGAGAAAGATTATTTGTAAATGCAACACTTCTGATTTGAGAGTGTACAATTGTTCCTTTCATTTGATTTTAGCAAATCATGTAAACAATGTAGAAAATTCTGGATACTGTATATAACTCTTTAAAAGAGAATATTCTAATATGTGAGCCTTAATCCACATAAATTATTGTGAATTTGTGAAGGTAAAAGTCACTTGAATAAATTATTTCAGACCACTGGACAAAAAATTTTTTTAAAAAGGTCTCATACATACACTACATACAGAACTCTCAATAATTAACAGTCAAATACTAAGAATCCAATAGAAAATTGGCAAAGAAAAGATGAGTCATTTTAGTGAAGAATATATACATGTGGCAAATAAGCACATGAAAAGATGGTAGACATCACTAGCCATTAGAATTGAGATCATCATAAAATATCACTATATACTTTTTAGAACAACCAAAATAAAAAATAGTAAAATACCAAATGTTGGTCAGGGTATTGAGCAAGTAGATACTTTGTTGATGGGAACATAAAATAGTACAGTCACACAAGAAAATAGTTTGGCAGTTTCTTAAAGTCTAAACATCATATACCATATAACTAGGAATCACATTTCTGGACATTTATCCCAGAAATAAAAATGTATGCCCACACAAAAACCTGTATACAATTGTTTATAGAAGCATTATTTGTAATAGCCCCAAACTGGAAACAATCAAATGTCCTACAATAGTCAAATGGTTAAATTGTGATACATCCATACCATGGAACACTACTCAACACTAAAAAAAGAATAAACTATTGATACATACAACTTGGAGAGTCTTTAGGGCATCATGCTGAGTGAAAAAAGCCAATATCAAAAGGTCATACACTGTGTGCATGACCATTTATAAAACATTCTGGAATGACAAAATTATAGAAACAGAGGCTAGAATGGTATTTGCCAGGGGTTAGTGATGAGGCAGGGTCAGGGAGGAGAGGTAGAAAGGGATATGTGTGACTATAAGTGCTAGCATGAGGAAGATATCTGTAGTGATTGAATATTTTGCTATATCATGGTGGTTTCAAGAATCCAGACAAGTGATGGCCCTGTACACATAACTTATGTCAATATGTCAACTTTCTGGTTTTGATATCTTACTATAGTTACATAAGATGCAACAACTGTGGGAAACTAAGCAAAGTGTACCTCAGTACTCAGTGCATGGAACCTCTCTGTGCTATTTTTACAATTTCCTTTGAATCCATAATTATTTCAAAATAAAAAGTTTTTTAAATATTTAGTTTCTAGTCTTTGAAAGGCATTTCTGGGGGATTGTAATAACCAAAAAGTGAGAAAACACAGACTTTCCAATAGGGAATGAAGAGCTGAACGTAAATTAAAAGCAATTGTCAAGTAGATTCAATTAGCTTTACTTTTACAAGCTTCTGGATTTTATATAAAAGTCAGAAACTTAGTAAAATGAGCAGTCAATACTTCATAAAGGAGTTGTAAAATTAGAAAGAGCTTCTGTTTCTACAAAAGGCAACATAATTATCATAAATAGTGATTATCATATTTCTGCTATGCACCAAACAAAAAAAAATTATTTTCTCTTCCCAGTTGTAAGCCAACTGCCATACTTACAGTCTTGCCAACTTTTTATTTTCTTTGCATATTCCTTTTTTCTGAGCCCCTGCTACTACACTTAAAATTGCCAAAGAGGAAGGGAGGCTTATAAACACAGGCTAAATGAACATTTAAACTATATAATCACTCAGTATTCAATGATTCTGATTCAATACCACTGAAGAGAGTAGGTGATCATCATACACATTTTGGAAATATAAATTGTGGATCACCTGGAAAAGTTTCAAAGTCACTTCTTAAATGCAATTACCAACATCATTACAACATGAATATACCCAGACACAAATAAACTCATTAAAATGGAACTCTGCAAAAGAGTAGCCTATCTAGGTATTTTGTTTTGTTTTCACACTGAACACTAGAATCTTCAACCTTATAATTACATAAAGTTCACTCACTTCAGATCACTATTCTTTGCAAACATTATCTTATATATAGAACAATCTAAAAATTCCGCCAAAAACTCTTAGAACTAATAAACAAATTCAGTAAAGTTGTAGGATGGAAAATCAACATACAAAAATCAGTAGTATTTCTATAAACCAAGAATAAACCAGCTGAAAAAGAAATCAAGAAAGCAATCTATTTACAATATCTACAAAAAATAATATAATACCTAGGAATAAATTTTACCAAGGAACTGAAAGAGCTCTACAATGAAAACTACAAAACCTTGATGAAAAAAAAAATTGAAGAGGATTAAAAAAAAATAGAAAGACACCCCATGTTCATGAATTGGAAGAATATTGTTAAAATGATCACATTACCCAAAGCAATCTACAGATTCACTGAAATCCCTATCAAAATACCAATGACATTCTTCACAGAAACAGAAAAAAATCCTGAAATTCATACGGAACCACAAAAGACACCAAATAGCCAAAGCAATACTGAGCAAAAAGAACAATGTTGGAGCCATTATACTACCTGACTTCAAAATATAGTACAAAGCAATAGTAACCAAAACAGCCTGGCACTGGTATAAAAACCAACACACAGACCAGTGGAACAGAATAGAGAACTCAAAAATATATCCCCATATTTACAGCCAGCAGATTTTTGACAAAAGCAACAATAACATACACTGGGGAAAGGACACCTTCTTCAACAAAACGTGCTGGAAAAACTGGATGTCTATATGCAAAAGAATGAAACTAGACCCCTATCTCTCACCCTATAAAAAATCAACTCAAAACAGCTTAAAGACTTACAATCCAAAACTATAAAAATACAAGAAGAAAACAGGGGAAATGCTTCAGGACATTTATCTAGATGAAGATTTTTTTTGCATAATACTATAAAAATGCAAGCAACAAAACCAAAAATAGACAAATAGAACTATATTGAATTAAAAAGCTCTGCACAACGAAGAAAATCAACAGTGTGAAAAGACAACCTATAGAATGGAAGAAAATATCTGCAAACTATTAATCCAACAAAGGACTAATATCCAGAACATACAAGAAACTCAAACAACTGCACAGCAAAAATAATATATATAATCTGACTTAAAAATAAGCAAAAGATCTGAACAGACATTTCTCAAAAGAAGACATACAAATCGCCACCAATTATATGGAAAAATGTTCAGCTTTACTAATCATCAGAGAAATGCAAATCAAAACCACAATGAGATATCATCTCACCCCAGTTAGAATGGCTAATATCAAAAAGACAAATATAACAAATGCTGGCAAGAATGCAGAGAAAAGGGAACTCTTATACGCTGTTGGTGGGAATGTAAATTAGTACAGCTATTATGGAAAACAGTATGGATGTTTCTCAAAACACTGAAAATAGAACTACCATATGATCCAGCAATCCCACTACTGGGTATTTATGCAAAGGAACTCAGTATATTGAAGAGATACATGCATCCCCATATTTACTGCAGCACTATTCACAATAGTCAAGACATGGAATCCACCTAAATGTCCATTAACAGATGAACAGATAAAGAAAAAGTGTCATATATACACAAGAAGTAGAAAGTAGAATTACGGTTATCAGAGACTGGGAAAGGTAAAGGGGAGAGGAAGATAGGGAATGATTGGTTAATGAATATAAGATTACAACTAGATAGCAATAAGTTCTAGTGTTCTATAGCAGTGTAGGACAAATAACAATAATTCATTGTGTATGATCAAAGAAGCTAGAAGAGAGGATTTGGAATATTCCCAACACAAAGAAATGATCAATGTTTGAAGTAATATTATTAAATAATTACACTGATTTGAGCACTGTATGTTTTATATATATATATGTATGTTGAAATATCACTCTGTACTCCATAAATATGTACAATTATTATAAGCCAACTAAAAATAAAAGGAAAAAACTCTCAGTTAATCTTTTCTAGATCTGGACACTGGAAGGCCTAGCTACATCAGTGCAGATTTTCCACAGATGTAAATTTCCCCCACAAAAGACAGCTTTGCAGGTCTACTTCTACTTGCCGGCTTTCTGACAGCCATCCCAAAATATGTCAAAGAAATATATTTTGGGGTAAAATATTTTGATATCCTTCAAAGTCACTATTT
This sequence comes from Indri indri, assembly GCA_004363605.1. Lineage (NCBI taxonomy): Eukaryota > Metazoa > Chordata > Mammalia > Primates > Indriidae > Indri > Indri indri. Next base: position 15,287 of record RJWJ010004651.1, read on the forward strand.
AACAGTCTTCCAGGTAACTAAGGAACCTTCAGTAGAGAAATAAGACTAGACCCCAAAGCAGTTCAGGAAAATAATAGATGAAACAATAAAGCAATCTCATTTCCAGAACAATTCACATACTTAAATACCTGCCCAATATCTGATCCTTAAATTAGACACAGAAGGAAAACAAGGAAAATGAAACCCATTTTTGCCCATTTAACCATATCCCTGCTATTTATCATTTCTCTCCATTCCCTGGTTGTTGAAATATCCGTTGTAATATTTCAGCTTCAATGTCTGAATCCAGCCTCCTTCATTTTGAAAATCATCTTAGATATTGACCTCATGCTCTAATCTAAGCTTGGTGGATATCTCTGATTTTGGCATATCCACTAATGTAGAGACATATATAGGACACTGTTTATTTCTCTTAAGTTAGCTGAGGTTGTAAAATCCAGATATCTATAAAATGAAAAACTATAATCTCCAACATAATCACTCAAAAGCCATCTACCACTGTGGTATAATGAATATAAAAATGTAAACCATCTATTTTGGCATACCTGAGCTGATAATGACAATTCTAATATGCAATCCATGCAGAAAAAAAAAAAAAGGAAAAGAAAATAGGCTTGGAAGCTGCCTTTACATCTTGAAATTTTTAATTCTGTCTCCAGTATTCAAAGTCATTGCATATAGATCCTCCCAACTGTTCTACCTTATCCTCATGGGAAATAAATTAACTAAGGCCGACATTATTACCAAAATGGATTTTTAAGAGCTGGATAGTGGTCCTATATGGAAGAAAAATTCTTCGTAGGCTTTATTGAATCTTCAGAATTTCCCAAGACAGGCAATGCATTAAACTCAAGACTAAATAGCTGTCTGAATAACAAAAGCTAGTGCATTTGATTATTTACTCACTCAACAAATATGCAATGAGAACCAAGAATGCACTTTCACTTAAGACAACAAGAGAAGAAAAAAAGTGGGCAGATGAGAGGTCCAGAAATGCAAATTAGTCCCTGTATGAAGCTCAGGCCTGATTCGTTTACTCTAACAGCATTGTCTCTGACTCTACTCTCTAATATTACCCTAGTACTAAAGTATCATCTGAGTGTTAACTTTACCAATAATTATACAGCACCTGAAGATACTGTCTAGCAACACGTCCCATACTTAACAACACCAGTATGAGTTCACCTTACCTCCAGAAAAATATCCATGTCTGCTATCTTAGAACTCAAGCATGATGGATGCCCACCTGCAACTCTATGTTCACCAATTATAGGAAGAGCACCATGTAAAAATAACTGATTTCCCTAAGACCATTCTTTCTTCAGAGAGTCTCTTTGCTCTGCTCCACCCACTGAAATATTCCTTAATTATGTTGTACATCAGAGAAGATGGACTAGACCTAACCAATCACGGAGTTATAACATACTCAACAGAAATATCTTAGATGTATATACCCCTAAGTTTTAAAAGACAAAAACTAGATTTTCTCTGTTCCTGAATGTTTTCTGGAGTATATTTTAAAAAAAAAAATTAATGAATAAAATTTCTGTCTTAGAATATGGCTGGATGTGGATACAAATGCAGAGACTAATGAAAAAAATTTGTTTCTGAATATTCGCATTCATTTTTAGAAGACACACACACTTTACAAAATAAGACCTTTTATAGCAGGTAGTACACAACATAAATTTAGTAGATGCTTAAAACTCATTTCAATTAATGTCAGAGAGGCTGTTCCTCCATTACATGGCATATGTAATATGTAATCTTTTCATCCATTCTTTTATTCAAAAACACAATTCACCTTTTTCTAAATGCCACGCTTTGTGCCTGGGGCTTGGGATAAAGTAGTAAACAAAACAGACATGTGATTTGCCTTCATAACGCTTAACGTGTGTGAGGGATGCTGACTATAATGGATTTGAAATGCGAGGATTGATAATGATTCCACAGAAGAGACTGGGGAGACTAGTATTCATTTATATGGGAAGCCCCCCAGAGATGCCCACATTCAAATTCCTAGAACCTGTAAATGTGTTATCTTATATGACAAAAGAGACTTTGCAGATGTAATTAAGGGTCTTGAGGTGGGACCATTATTCTAGATAATCTGAATGTACCCCATTTAATCACATGAGTCCTAAAAAGCAGAAAACCTTTCCCAGTTATGGACAGAGAAAGAGATGTGAGGCTGGAAGTAGGGCCAGAGAAATGCAATCTTGCTGGCTTCCAAGGTAGAGGAGGAGGGCCATAAGCCAAGGAATGAAGGTGGCCTCCAGAAACTGGAAAAGGCAAGAAAATGGATTCTTCTCTAGGGACTCTAGAAAATAATGCATCCCGCCAACACTTTGATTTTTAACCCAATGACACCCATGTCAGACTTTTGACTTACAGAGCTGAAAGTTAACAATTTGTATGATTTAAGACACTAAGTTTGTGGTAATTTGTTAGAGCAGCAATCAAAAACTAATTAAACACACATATATATACACACACACACATGTATACACATATAAATTTAAAGGAAAATATATATTAGGGCAAACATACATAATCATTAATAATGTTAAGTGGTTGTCTGTTTTGTCTGTTATAGCCCTGTCAGGTCTCATTTCTTACTAATTTCTTGCTAATGTAACAAGACATTGAACTTTTGAACATAAAGATTCGATTAAAAAATGATCAAGATTTGGTGGTCTGTTTAAGAAAGAAAAGTTATTTAGATTCAAACTGGTCATATGGTTATGTGGACTGAGCCTGAAACAAACATAAACTGCATTCATCTCCCACTGCCAAACTGCTCTGGACTCAATAGACTGGCAAAATTTTAAACCAAGTCTTGAAGTCACATTTGCCTAGGAGATCCACAGATTTTGATGAGTATTAATCATAATTTAAGTATTTGTGCTTACCTTTATTGTATCTGAATTATTATCAAGCATTTACTCTATAGCTCAGTTACGAAAGCTACTGATTAATCTGAAAAACAAACTGAGCCCACTGAAGGAGACACGGTATTCCTTAAAATAGGACGTTGAGAACTTAGGTAACAGAGCTACTCCAAAGTCTTTGAACAAACTCTGAGCAAAGTTTGAGTTTATCTAGTTCCAGGAAAGTACATTCCCTTTCATAAAAACTGATGAAAGACCTATAAAGAAGTATCATTTGTGATATAAACCTGGAGTAAAAGTAAACTTGGGGATGAGTTCTGATAATATACCCCACAGTTTTCCAGATTGGTTCCTGATGCTTAATTCCAATATTCATTGACTCAGTCAGATTTGATCAGTCTAAAATTCTACACTTTTGCATGAAAAGGGACTATCATATTGTTTTTGGAGTACTTTTTTCACAATATTATACATTCATATTTTTATTACTAATAGGTTATACTTACCAATAAAACAAAATATAACATGTACATAAATGGGTTTCTAATTGTGTGGACCACCACTGCACAAATGTAGCCACTTCTGCTCTGACCTATACACCAACATCAGGGCAGATCGCCAGACATTACCAATATAAAGTTTTTTATTCTCTGAAAAAAAACACCTTCCCCAACAAGTATTAACATTATGCCCTAGGAGAACAGATTAAATAAATATACTTAGATCACCCAAAAAGCAAGGTTCCCCACCTCTGTCCTCTTCCTTTCCTGTATTCCTATTCTCACCATTAACCATCTCCACCTTTTCTCCACAGTTATGTAAATATAATAAACAAATATGAATTAATTGCTTCAGGCACGTTGTCATTTTAATTTAAAAAAGCAAGAAGAAACAGTCATTAAGTTGAATTTACCCGTATCCATATAATAATTACTGAGCACCTGCTACCTGAAAGGTTTTGTGCTAAGGGCCAGGGACACATCCCCGCTCTCCCAGAGTTCCCGCTTGGTGGGGAATGCAGACAAACAAACAGAATTTCAACAGGGATGAGAGCTACAAAGAAGAAAGTGCCATGAGGGAGAGGTATTTCAGGGGGTGTTTGCACTCCTTTTCCAGAAGAGAAGAGGGAAAGTAGAGGATGGAGAAAGGAAGAAGAAAATAGCCTCCATCAAGCATGAATTGTACTACAATGTAATCAATTAAGTAACTGTAAAACATTTGAATTCTTACAATGAAAGCTACTCTGAAAAACAAATAAAAATTAAGATAATTACTTGGATAAGCTATAAAATAAAACTACTTACCTTCTCTCTCAATTATTTGGCTATTATAAATGAAAAATTCTCCACTTCACTCCTCTAACACAGAACTTACCTTGTTTTAAAACCAAAATACCTAATAGAAGATATTAGCAACATAAATTTTGTTCACTTGACAATGGGCCTTGAAACTGATCATCAGGTCAAATCTTGTTTTTAAAAAGAGCAGTGTGAACTAAAATAAAATCTTAAGGCTCATCCCAACACCTGGCTGTCTGACCAGACCCGCTCTTGGCCAAAGAAATATCCTAAAACTAAATTGTGTGCTATGAGGAGGAGATCAGACATGCCTCATCATGCCCCACTCCTTTCTTAGAGACATCCTTTGTAACCCATTAACATGCCTAAGGGTATGCAAGACAAACCTGCAGGTCCTCAATTTACACAACAAATATATGTTGGTGGCTTATCTCTGATAAACAGCTCCTTATGTTAAAACATTCCAAGCCTTTAGACAAAGCTTCATGTCTTTAACCAATTACAAGTCAAAGAATACAATATTTATTAAAGGATAATCTTAAAAGTGCACTAATTTGAATCATACATATTGTTAAAACTCAATGATAGCAACAATCATTTAGAACTTAAAGAAACAAAAGAATTTTGTCAAAAACATTAGTTTATCACTGATGCTGTTTCGAATTGCTGGTGCATGGTAACAGTAAAAAGCAGAATCATTTTAGTTAGTTGTATTATTATTTACACATTTCTACAGAAAATGCATCTTCTTAATGATTGTACCCAAGACAAAATGCTCCCATCACTTCACCCTTGATAAGCATAGTTTTTAACCCAAAGTTGAAGAAAGCCATAAAATCACCACCATTTTTATGTGATATGTATTTATTACACACAGGCCAGCTTCAGGGACTGCACACAGGACCCATGCTCAGAAAGGAGTTCTGTGCTTGGGTTTTAATGCTCTGTTATCACAGTCTTGAAATTTTAAACAATTTTACCTTTGATTTCTGTAGTCCAATGGGACAATGAAGCACATGTCTAAGGTTCATATACACTCCTGCCTCCCAGTGACTTCCTGGGACAAGTTCTCAGCTACCTGTTCTCCCATCCAGCACTTACTGCCACCCTCCACCCCAGGTGGGGGCCTTGACACACCTCAGGGTGGGTTAGGGTCACTGGGTAGGGCCATGGATGCCTGTGAGGGTCTGTAGTCACTCCACAAGTACCTCTGTGCTCTAGGAAACCTAACATTAAATATCAAATAAAAATAACCTTCCACAGGTCAAGAGAGACTATGTAAGAAAGGAAAAGCTTTTTTTCCCTGCTTTTTGAACAAGAAGTCTAACATTTTCATTTTGCATTTGGCCCCACAAATTATTTAGCCATCCTTATTTATGTCTGTGGGTGAGTGTGCACACATGTATATATCTGTGTTTGTATCTACAAAGAATAAAATAACTTTATATTTTAGATAAGGTGAATTTATAATTTTATAATTTCTGGATATATATAGCTTTACTATATTTTACCTAAAAATATAAGAATAATAATTTTAATAGTTTACAGACCAGAGGAGAAGGCATTCCAATACAATATTATCTTCCAAGATTCTTGTGACTGATGAATTACCTTGAAAAAATCTTTAAAAATATATTATATACTAAAAATGGGGATACACTTACTTCAGACATTCTAATAGGGCATGGCATTACTAATATGTTATTATTAATGAAATCTGCTTTACAGATTTGATTTCTTGACAGGCAAGAGATTTTTGGTCAGGAGCCAGAGTCATCAAATATTAAGAACATGAAGATATATCAAATGCGTTGAAGGGTCCTCAAAGCTCATCAACTAATTTTAGCAGCATTCAATTATTCACATAAAGTACTTATACTGAACAATCTCAAATCTTGAATTTCATAACCCAAAAAGCAATACAGTATGTAACTAATAATTCTCAAAACATACCTTTGTAAATCTGGAATTATTCCACTTATAATAAGGCAGATGAACAAAATACTCCTATTATAACTCTTTCATTTTGTTTAGCTCTATTTAAGAAGCCTTCATGATCAATACATAGTTGACAATTGACAATATCTTCAAGATTTTCTTCTTCATTTTATAAATGGCATTAAGACTCAAGGGGAACGATAGTTATAGACACTCCATAGATGAAGATTAGATATAGATATAGGCATAGATATAGATATAGACAAAATGAAACAAAAAGGACCCTGAAACAAGTATTTTTGCCCTAAATTTAGACAGCATCTCCAATATTTCTGAGCGATAGCTAAACTTGCACAAAAAATCTGTGACACTATTGTCACATTTGAAAAAAGGTTAAGAGCTATTAAAACTGTATAGGCTCTTTATACCTTCAAATATGGCTCATGATCCCTGCAGTATTGCTTTTATTCAATATTATCTAAATTCCAACTTCTAATGCCTTTTTATTATTCACCTATTTAACCCTGATCAACCTGCTCCTCTCTTTATCTTCTTTAGAACCCTTAAATTGATGTGCAACCCTAGTTTCCTTTCTCTAGTCCTGACTCCCTTCTTTAATATTTAGATACTTACACAAACAAAGCAATCATGTGTAAATACACCTCTGATTCTGATTTTATCCCTGGAAACTCCTAGGGTTGCTGTACCCTATGAACAATGAAGCAGAACCCACTCAGAAAGCCTACACATGTAAAATCACATACTCACTTGTAATTTATATCTTATACATAGGAAGCATCTCAGCTATACTCAAAGTGCAAGGGGAAAGGGGACAGGGATGGGAGGGTAAACCAGTTACCTACATTGTTCATGTACTCTGAAAGCAGGTCCTGAAGAGCCTGGCGAATGGCGTTGCATTCTGCAATAATCCGCTCCCTGTGGAAATCCCTTGTGCACGAAGAGTCTGCCAACAGAGCAGCCCCACTGATAATAGCTTCAAGGCGTTTCTCCAGTGAAGGTCTTATTTCCTCCTCAGTCACTGTGAGTGGATTCAGGACAATTAAATTCTAAGAGAAAAACACATTTGGATGGTTAGAACTCCACAGCATTCCATTTTTATGAAAAACAAATATTCTTTTGAGTTCACAATTAGAATTCAGATGGATAATAAAAAGAACCATATTTTAACTGCCTCAACCAGTTCACACATAATGCTATGTAGTAATTATTATTCAGATGAGTGATGAAAGTGATGCAATTATAAGCATTGGTTCTAGTATCAGACAGACCTGAATTCAAATCTTGCCTTTCCCGCTCACCAAGTTGTCTTACACTCTCTGCACCTCACCTTCCTCATTTGTAAAACTAGAATATTAATGTTGCCTATGTCATAAAACTGTTGTAACAATGATATAAATGCCTAATACAATGACTGGCACATATTAATTATCATTTACAATACTAACTTCTATAGACTTCAATATTTACATAATATTTTTACATGTATCATCTCATCCTAAAAATACTATGAGGAGGTGGGCAGCAAAGGTGTTAATAACCCCAAGTTTCAGTTGATGATAAGTAAGGCCGAGAGGCTATCTTACACAAGTTCATACAGCAATCAGTGAAGTCCAGATAAGTATCCAGGTCTCATAACACCTAATTCAGCATTATTTTCATCATGCCTCATTATAAATCATAAACTCTAATTAGCTTTAACACTAACATTTTATCCAAAAAAATCTGAATTTTCATTATTCATTTAAAAAGTTAAACTCTATTTTCCTGTTGATCTATTATAACTTCCAGTTATTTCCAGCTATTGGAACCTGACATGGTATTTTTAAGGTTTCCATTAGATATAAGTCTTTAGGCAATAGAAGTCAAGATAATCTATAGTCTCTGAAAAAAAATGGAAGGTATGCTGCTCTAAGGGTCCTTTATTAAAATGTATCAGGAGAGGAAGTCTTTCCAAAGGTGGGCATAATGTGGTAATTAAAGAAAGAGTTAGTATAGAATAAAGGCTCTCTGAAGAAGCCTTAACATAAAATGTAATCACATACTGATCCTCAGAGTGTGAGACTCTGAGTGACTCTACATACACACACACACACACACACACACACACACACACAACAGTAAAGTCATTATAAGATCTCCATGGTGTATAATCTTATGTATAAGTTTTTATATATGTGTGTATGTATATTACATATGCAGAAAGAGGTATGTACATTTGTTAATAAATATATATAAAATCTTACATTTATATTACATTACAATAAATATTTGGAAATCAGAAGCAGAGAGGATACAGTTTTAAAAGCCACAACTATAAAGCCAAGCTAAGAAGAGAAAATCATTACAGAAAGAGAAATAATTTTAAAACAACTGGGGAAAATATTACTGTGCAATGTTCACATATCATAAAACATTAGGGGATTTCAAAAATTTCCTGACAAATAGAATTAAATATAAAAATAAAAATATAAATTTTATTTCCCAACATAAGCTCCATAAAGTTCAAGACTCTTTTGTAAGTGATGATACCAGCCATTTAGTCCATCTCTACAGAACTGAGTATCTTGAGAATTTAACTATGTCAATGTAGTCTTTTTTAACATTAGTAACTGAATAAAAATGGGTGCCTTTTACAGATTTTTAAGATTAGGGAATAAAAAGAAGTCAGAAGGAGCCAAAGCAGGGCTGTAAGGTGGATGCTTAATGATTTCCCATTGAAACTGTCATAAAATTGCCCTGTTTGATGCGAGGAATAAGCAGGAGCATTGTCATGGTAGAGGACTCTCTGGTGAAGCTTTCCTGGGTGTTCTTCTGCTAAAGCTTTGGCTAACTTTCTGAAAACACTCTCATAATAAGCAGATATTATTGTTCTTTGGCCCTCCAGAAAGTCAACAAGCAAAATGCTTGAGCACCCAAAAAAAAAAACTGTTACCATGACCTTTGCTCCTGACAAGTCCAGTTTGGTTTTGACTGGACCACTTCCATCTCTTCGTAGCCATTGCTTTGATCGTGCTTTGTCATTAGGATGATACTAGCAAAGCCACATTCCATCTTCTGTTATCATTCTTTGAAGAAATGCTTCAGGATTTTGATCCCACTTGTTTAACATTTCCATTGAAAACTTTGCTCTTGTCTGCAGCTGATCTAGGCACAATTATTTTGGCACCCACCAAGTGGAAAGTTTGCTTAATTTTAATTTTTCAGTCAGAATTATGCAAACTGAACCAATTGAGATGTCTATGGTGTTGGCTATTGTTTCTGATGTTAATCATCAGTCCTATTCAATTAGGGCATGAAAAAGATAAATGTTTCCTTGCAAATTGATGTGGATGGTCTGCCACTGCAGGCTTCATCTTCAACATCATCTTGTCCCTTCCTAAAATGAGTTATCCATTTATAAACTGCTGATTTCTTTGGGGCACTGTCCCCATATACTTTTCATAGAACATCAATTATTTCACCATTCTTCCACCAAAGCTTCACCACAAATTTGATGTTTGTTATTGCTTCAATTTTAGTGGAATTCATGTTGGCTCTGACAGGGGCTCCTTTAAAGCTGACATCCTATCCTTCTTAGTGCCTCAGACTAGATCCTGTTCAAGTATTCATAACAAGTTAGTACGTTTATTTTGATACAAAAAATTGAAATCTATGCATAGTTTTTTCATAATGCACATATTCCATGAACTTTTTGAAGACCCCTCATATAATGTGAAATATACAGTAGAATATAGATCTGATATAAAATTGGTTAAATATCCTAAAAGAATTCAGGAGAATCATCCATTCCTGACTGTAATTCTTTCCTATTTCTACTATTCTATTGTCTCTTCATTTTTCTCTTTTATATGGACAAAAAAAAAGAAAGAAAGAAAAAGAAAAAGATAAAACAAAATGAGGGGAAATTCATTTTACAAAGACCAAATTTAACATTTTTTCTTTATCCAGTACATAATCTTTTTGGTAAGACCATAATTTTGACTATGGGCTTGGCCATCAGTTAAGGCTTCATTTATCTAAATCTACCTCCTTATTTCACTTACCACTTTTACTGTGTCTTCCTTTGGCTCAGTCGTTTAGTACAAACTTTGCACTACAATGTTTCATAATAAAAATTAAACCATTTAAAACCTTTTTGAAAAATGTCCCTCCTATATGGTATCATCATTAAGAAGAGACCCTAAGGGCAGCAGAATTACTCTTTAATTGCTCAAATGGAATCGGAAGATGTGATACGAACAGTTTCCAGTATTGTGATGATAGGAAAAGTTGATCAAAATTCAAATCTGTTCACCCATAAGTATTGCAAGAACAAAACTAGTAATTTTAGGTATGCTGGCTTTAATTCCATATTAGCAAACAACCTGTATTATAGAATTAAGTTCAATCTAGGTCAGGGGTGGGGAACTTGAGGGCTTAAGGCCACATGTGGCCTTCTAGGTCCTTAAGTACATCCTTTTGACTGAATCCAAATTTTGCAGAAGTCTTTTTATTTTTATTAATATATTTTTGTTTGTCTTTTATATTTTTATTTTTAAAATGAATGTATTTAAAATATCAAACAATCAAATAAGTTTCAATGAAACAATACTCGCAGACTAACTGGCACAATTAGAACATTAGTAAGCCATAAGGGTTAAACTGACAGCTGCTATGCTCATGATTTAGTTCTAAATTCCCCCACCTGACTGGCACCGCTACCACACAACGCTGGTTGGAAAGAGTTTATGCCAGTCTGTTATCAGCTTTTGACAATGGTGCACTGTGTTTCTGTTTGAAGCTGAATTTGTGAATAGCTGCACAGCTTGACAGTACTTTTTAATTCTGTCTGCTTAATAGCCCATCATGTCAAAGAAGACCAAGAGAATGCTGAAGGAAGAAAACAGATTTTTTAATGAGGATTGGGAATTGCAATATTACCTTGTTTCTGCTAAAGATAAGATGATTTGCTTGCTTTGTGATACTGCAATATCAATGTTAAAGAAATTCAATGCTTATCAGCATTATAGCACTCATAAGAACCACAAATATTTTAAATTAGAGGGAAAGGCACAAAAGGTTGTATTGCAGAAATTAAGAGACAAAAAGCAAAAGCAAATAAGCAGCAATAAGACCTGGAAATAATGCCACTGAAGCAACTTATAAAATAGCTCATATACTCGGGAAAACAGGAAAGCCATTCAGTGATGTAGAAATTGTGAAAGAGTGCATTGTCAAAGTTGTAGGATGCTTAGACCATGATAACATTTCAAAATACAAACAACTACCTATTTCAAGGAAAACCATAACTGATCAGCAGCATGAAGTAGCCTTCAACTTAACAGAGCATCTTCATGAAACACTTCAAAAGGAAAATTTACGTTATTCAATCACTTTGAATGAATTAACTGATACCACTGACTCAGCTCAGGTTTTATATTTCATTTGGGTCATAACTGAAGATTTTCTTTGTTACAGTTACTCACTTTGGGCACTCTTTCAAACAGAACATGAGGAATAGATATCTTCAACAACTTTCAAAACAAATGTCCTGAAGTTGGACTGAATTTGGTAAATTTAGTGAGGATATGTATGGAAGGAAAATATGAAGGGTTTACTGCACAGATAAAAAAGTATTAACAGATCCAGATGTTCTCATTTCTTTTCATTGTACCTTGCATCAGCAAAATCTCTGTGCTAAAGCTACTATTTTAAGTGACACTTTGCGACAAGTTATAAGGACTGTTAACTATATTCACACAAATGCAACATGGGCATCATCAGTTTCATAATATGCTAAAGTTGAACAGTGAGGTATTCAGTGTGGATTTGACGTATTATTCTAAAGTTCATTGGCTATTGCAGGAACAGGTGTTAGCCAAAATTTTATCTCTGCAAGAACAGATAGTTAAATTTTATGAAGAACAGAATCAGCAATGTGAATTATTGGAAGAAGATTTCTATAGGAATGCAGCATTTCTGTGTTATATCTTGTCAAATCAAAACGACTTGAATATTTCTTTGCAAGGTAAGACTGGGTCTATATATGATATGTGGCAAAAATCCAAGCATTTTTATAAAAGCTATTTTTTATCAAAACACTTCTCCTTCAAAAGGAAATTTCAAATGAACATTTTCCCCAGTTAGCAAAGATCATTGATGAGCAGGATGATATATGTGAATCATTTGAAGAATATACAGCTGTTACAGACCTATTAATTGCAGAATACAATGAAAGGTACACTGACTGAGAATCATGACATAACACTCAAATTAGCATTTCAGCCTCACCTAGTTGATATGACCAAGGCACCTAAAGAACTACAGATGGAATTGATTGAGCTCTCAGTAGATGACATTTTACAGTCATTGTTTGATGCTAAAAAAAAAGATCCAATTGAAATATGGGAAAATGAAGTAGAATACCCATGCCTTTGGCAACCTGAACAAAAAATGCTTTCTGGTTTCTTAACCACTTATTGCTGTAAATCTTCATTCTCCTATTTAACCCAAATCAAGATGCCCTTAAGGTCACAAATGACTGATATCCACCTATAGGATCAACTGCACATGTGGACCTCCAGGCTGCAACCAAATATTCAAATGCTTTCCAACAAAAAGCAGACACAACAAAGTCATTAAAAGGTTAGTTAACTTTAAAATTAACAAATAGTTTTCATTTTTTGAAATTATTAAGTACATAGTATTTAGATTTTTACAAAATAATGTACATTTTTAAGTATATCTAATTGTTCTTGAACGAGGCCTTATTTGATTACAGCTAAATTAATGCAGCCTTCCAACATGAAAAGGTTCCCCACCACTGCTCTAGCTCCTGCTCTACAGGGCAGTTCCTTAAATTATTCCAGACTTCAGATTTCAGAATATAATATAAATACAAAAATAATGGTTACATAAATTGCTTTTGTACCATTTGAGTCAAAGTGTGCCCATCCACAGAGAGTGTACATTGTACCCATTAGGTGTGAATTTACCGATCCTCTTCTCCCCTCTCCCAACGGCTTGACTGCTTGATTTCCTATGAATGTTATTTTCATGTGTGCACATAAGTGTTGATCAATTAGTTCCAATTTAATGGTGAGCACAGATAGTGCTTGTTTTTCTATTCTTGTGATACTTCACTTAGAAGAATGGTCTCCAGTTCCATCCAGGTTAATACAGTAGGTATTAGTTCACCATTTTATTATGGCTGAATAGTACTCCATAGTATATATATACCACATTTTATTAATCCACTCTTGTAGTGATGGGCACTTGAGTTGTTTCCACATCTTTGCAATTGTGAATTGTGCTGCTATAAACATTTGAGTGCAGATGTCTTTTTTATAGAATATGGTTTTTTCCTTTGGGTAAATACCCAGTAGTGGACCTGCTGGATCAAGTGGTAGTTCTACTTTTAGTTCTTTGAGGTATCTCCATACTACTTTCCATAGAGTTTATACTAGTTTGCAATCCCACCAACAGTGTATTAGCATTCCTATCTGTCCACATCCATGCCAACATTTGTTGTTTTGGGACTTTTTGATAAAAGCCATTCTCACTGGAGTTGAGTAATACCTCATTGTGGTTTTTGATTTGCATTTCCCTGATGATTAGAGATGTTGAGCATTTTTTCATGTTTGTTGACCATTAGTTTGTATTCTTTTAAAAAAGTTTCTGTTCATGTCTTTTGCCTGCTTTTTAACAGGTTGTTTGATTTTTTTTCCTTGCTGATTTTCCTGAGTTCCACATACATTCTAGTTACCAGCCCTTTGTAAGATGTATAGCATGCAAATATTTTCTCCCATTCCGAGGTTGTCTATTCACTCCAGCAATAATTTCTTTGGCTGTACAGAAGCTTTTTAATTTAATCAGGTCTCATTTATTTATTTTTTGTTCTTGCTGTGATTGCTTTGGGGGTCTTCTTCATAAATTCTTTGCATAGGCCAATGTCTATAAGAGTTTTCCCAACATTTTCTTCTAGAATTCTTATGGTTTCATGACTTAGGTTTAAGTCTGTTATTCATCATGAGTTGATTTTTGTGAGAGGTGAGAGGTGCGGATCCTGTTTCAGTCTTCCACATGTGGTTATCCAATTTTCCCAGCACCACTTATTGAATAGAGATTCTTTGCCCTGGTGTATATTTTTATCTTTTTTTCAAGATCAGATAGCAATGAGGATGGTTTCATATCTGGGTTCTCTGTTCTGATCCATAGGTTTATGTCTCTGTTCTTGTGCCAGTACCATGCTGTTTTGGTTACTATAGCCTCAGAGTATAGTTTGAAGTCCGGTAAATTGATGCCTCCCAATTTGTTCTTTTTGCTTAAGGTTGCTTTGGCTATATGGGGTCTTCTCTGGTTTCATATGAAGTGTAGAATTATTGTTTCTAAATCTGTGAAAAATGATGTTGGTATTTTAATGGGATTACATTGAATCTGTAGATCACTCTGGATAATATAGACATTTTAACAAAGTTAATTCTGTCAATCCATGAGCATGGTATGTTTTTCCATCTGTTTACTTCCTCTTTTTGGATTTTATCTGCTTGACCTTTAAGACTTTAGATTCTTCAAGCTCATCTGAACTCATTCCATTGCCTGCTTTGACATCGGATACCTACAGGCAGGCATCTTGATTCTGCCTAAAATTACTGTCTTCCTTTTCCATCCTATAAAAGTTTTTACTAACCTTGCTATCAAATAAAGGTGAGTATTTATTTTAAATAACTCCTATGAAATACCACTGGATATGTTTAAGACCAACTGAAATAAATTGTAATCTCTTCTGATCTATTATAGCTATATGCTAAAATATACTTTTACTGTATTTTCCATGGCATTAATTCCATGAAAGATAAAAAACAGGATGCTATATTTTCAGGATGTATTGAAAATAGAAAATATTTTCCATTTTTAAGGTTCTGCCCAATATACATTGATTTCCCTAATACTTTGATTACTGACAGAACATTATTTTTTCAAAAAAGTAAGAGTTCTAACTCTATATTCTTTTATTAGATTGCTGTATTCTAGGAGGCAGTGTACCTTAGGAATTAAGAGTCTTGGTCCTTAGGAGCAGATAGCCTCAGTTTGAATTCTGGCCCATTATACACAATTCATTTTTACCCAGTTACCATCCTCTATATTTTCATCTCTTTCAGCATATTTTGTGACTTCTTTCATTAATAAATTTGTTTCCTCATTTTTTATACTATTCCTTGTCAGAATTGAAGACTTTAAGCAACTTGCCCAAGATCACTCAGCTATTATGTAGCAGAGGCAAGAGTCTGTCAAAATATGTCTATTTCCAGTTTCATGCTACAACTATCATGCAATGCTTATTTTGTTATCTTATTTAATCATTACAAATCACCTTGTGTGGTCTTATCATCATTAATTTATAAATGAGGAAACTGAGGGTAAGCAAAATTAAGTACTTTGTCTAATAACACTCTTAGAAGATTTAGGATATTAATCCAATTTTATATAACCCCCAAATCTATACACTTTCTACTACTCTGGGAAAACTGAGATGAGGCCACCCAGCAAACATCTTCATTCTTCATTCACCTCTGTCACAATGTGAGTTTTCATCCATTTCTTCTTCCCACCTGTCTTTAAGGAAGAAATATTCATAATCTTTCTCTCTCTCTCTCCTCTCTCTCTCTTTTATTTTCAAAATTATGTTCTCCTTCTGTGCTCTTGATCTCAAACTCCAAGTCCTCGTCAATTCTTCCTTCCTTACATTTTGAGTCCCTCTTAAGATCCTGCTATGTCCCAGGTACTGTGCTAGGAATTGATAATAGAATGGTGAGCATCTCTGCCCTACTTAAGCCATCCCTGCCCTCCTTACAGGTCTCACATTTAGAGGAGCTGAAAAAATATTAACCAAAAAAAAAACCCACATGTATAACTAAAATGTAGATGTGTGGTATAAATAAAAAGAGTTTATAGTTAAGTACAGGTTGACCAGGCCTAAGTCTGGATAATTGAGTGCAGAATCAAAATGGTTAACGGCAAAGCAGCCACTCACAGGATTCTCAGGCAGACATTGGATTTCCACAAAATACAGAATTGAAAGCTTGGAGGTAATCTTGTTGGTAAGAATGTTCCCTGTACACTGTAGGAATGTAAATTGATACAGCAACTCTGGAAAACAGTATGGAGGTTCCTTAAAAATTAAAAATAGAACTCCCATATGATTCAGCAATCCCACTATTGAGTGCATATTCAAAGGAAATGAAATCAGTATGCCAAAGAGATATCTGCACTCCCATGTTTATTGCAGCATTATTCACAATAGCCAAGACATGGAATCACTCTAAGTGTCAATCAATGGAGAATGGATAAAGAAAATATGGTGTATACACACGATGGAATAGTATTCAGCCTTCTAAAAGCAGGAAACACCGTCCTTTGCAACAACATGGATGAACCTGAAAGACATTATGTTAAGTGAAATAATCCAGGCATAGAAAGATAAATATCATATGATCTCACTTATATACAGAATCTAAAAGAATAGAATTTATAGAAAGAGTAGAGTGGTGGTTACCAGAGGTTAGGTGGTAGTGAGGGTATTGGGAAAATGCTGGTAAAAGGATTCAAAATCTCAATTAGACAGGAAGAGTAAGTTCAAGAAATCTATGGTACAGCATGGTAACTATAGTTAATAACAATGTACTGTATACTTGAAAATTACTGAGAGAATAGATATTAAGTGTTCTCACCACAAAAAAATGATAACTACGTGAGGTAATGCATAGGTTAATTAGTTTGATTTAGCCATTACACAATGTATACACATTTTAAAACATCACATTGTATACTACAAATATATACGATTTTATTTGTCAATTTAAAAACATTTTGTAAATGTTAAAAAAAAGTCTGTGAGTAATCTTATCCAGATCTTATGTTACCAAGTCTACCTGAACAGATATAAGGATTATAATTATAGAACTAGAAGAAGAACAACTGAAACCAGAAAGCAGGCCAAAGGGAAGAGAGGTATTTTAACTCCAAGTACACAGAAAACTGCCTGAAAGGTAGGGAAGAGATGTGTGAAATCAGGAGAATGTATGTTTCATTCATCTATAGAATAGGAATATAGGAAAATCAGACCCTATGAAAGAATGATTACAATTAATTTAAATTGGCACACTGATAGGTATTTTAAAATACAAAAGATGTATAGCACCCATAGACTGGGAGTATGATAACCAACTCAAATAGTGATATAGGGAATGACTTATAGTAAATCTTTTAATGGAGAAGTCGTAATTTAAATAGACATTGCTGATCATTTTCTTTTTAGTTGCAGCCTAACGACTATCTTTCAGGAAAGAACTTGTAAGGGTTATTTTAAACAATATAAATTATGGTGAAAGAAAACTCTGTGGCCTTTAGAAACAGAAATAATTGCTTACTTTTGAGAAGATTGAGATCATAGCTCTATATGTATTGGGGAGTGAACAATGTATGTGAGATGAATCTATATATAATAGCTTGGAAATACTGCTGGAAAATATTATAGAATAAAAACAAAAATGGGATGATGATGTGTGCAATGATATTATATATATATATATTTTAAAAGAACACACAACAATCATGTCTCAACATTTTGGCTACAATCAAGTGTAGTGAAAAGAATATAAAATACTTTAGATTTTTTTCTGAGTACATATATGTACATAAGAGCCTAGGAAAAAGTCTAAAGGAAAAATACCAAAGCCATAGCAATTATTGTTTTGGGGGGTAAATAAGAAAATAACCCAAATTGGGGTGGGGGTCAAAGTATCAATTTTTTTATAATGGCCCAATTTCACATTAATTATAAAAGCACTAAATTTAAATTCTTAAATTTTTAAGATGATAATAGAACTAGAAATCAATTATTTATTAGTCTTTTAGATTCAAGCTATTAATCTAATCAAGCTATTAATCAACTAATTATTTTGGAATCATAATAGAATAAAATAATGCTTTCATTATTCACCAGAATGAGTCTGATATTTTTTTCATATTAATTACTTGCAAAGATTTTAATTTTGTTGTGTTGGGTTTCATCATTACAAATATGCCTGGCTAACATATGTCTTTTTAAAATAAAGATATCAAGGAAAGGACACACAAAAAAGAAAACTACAGACCAACATCCCTCATGCGTATAGATGCAAAAATCCTCAACAAAATCTTAGCAAACTGAATCCAACAGCACATCAAAAAAATAATTCATCATGACCAGGTGGGCTTTACGACAGAGATGCAAGGCTGGTTCAACATACGCAAATCTATAAATGCATTTCACCACATAAATAAAAGCAAGAACAAAGACCATATGATTGCCTCAATATGTGCAGAAAAAGCATTTGATAAAATCCGGCACACTTTTATGATAAAAACTTTTAACAAAATAGGAATAGATGGGACATTCATTAAAATTATTAAGGCCATATACAATAAACCCACAGCCAATATCATACTAAATGGGGAAAAATTGAAAGCATTCCCGCTTAGAACAGGAACCAGACAAGGTTGCCCACTATCTCCACTTCTATTCAACATAGTGCTAGAAGTCCTTGACAGAGCAATTAGACAAGAGAGGGGAATGAAGGGTGTCCGAATGGAGGCAGAGGAGGTCAAACTCTCACTCTTTGCTGATGATATGCTATTATATCTAGAAAATCCTAAGGATTCAACCAAGAGACTCCTGGAATTGATAAATGAATTCAGTAAAGTCTCAGGATACAAAATTAATGCACAAAAATCAGTGCCATTCATATACACTAGTAACAGTCAAGCCAAAAATCAAATCAGAGATGCAATACCTTTCACAATAACATCAAAGAAAATTAAATATTTAGGAATATATTTAACGAAGGAGGTGAGAGACATATATAGGGAGAACTATGAAACATTGAGAAAAGAGACTGTAGAAGATGTAAAGAGATGGAAATCCCTACCATGCTCATGGATTGCTAGAATCAATTGCTAAAATATCCACACTACTAAAAGTGATCTACAGAATTAATGCAATCCTTACTAAAATACCAGCGTCATTCTTTACAGATTCAGAAAAAATAATTCTATGCTTCATCTGGAACCAGAGAAGACCTTGTATAGCCAAAGCAATCTTAAGCAAAAAGAACAAACTGGGAGGCATCAGTCTGCCAAACTTCAAACTTTACTACAAGGCTATAGTAACCAAAACAGCATGGTACTGGCACAAGAACAGAGACACAGACCTTTGGAATAGGATGGAGATCCCAGATATAAAACCATCCTCACGTTGTCATCTAATCTTCAATAAAGCAGAAAAAAGTATGCATTGGGGAAAAGAATCTCTATTGAGTAAGTGGAGCTGGTAAAACTGGATATCCACATGTAGAAGATTGAAACTGGATCCCCATCTCTCACCTCTCACAAAAATCAACTCATGATGGATAATAGACTTAAACCTAAGGTGTGAAACCTTAAGAATTCTGGAAGAAATTGTTGGGAAGACTCTTTTAGACATCGGCCTAGGTAAAGAATTTATGAAGAAGACCCCCAAAGCAATCACAACAGCAATGAAAATAAACAAATGGGACCTGATCACATTAAAAAGTTTCTGCACAGCCGAGGAAACTATCATTAGAGTAAATAGACAACCTACAGAATGGGAGAAAGTATTTGCTTTCTACACATCCAATAAAGGGCTGATAACAAGAATCTATATAAAACTCAAGAAAATCAACAAGACAAAAATCAAACAATGCCATCAATAAATGGGCAAAGGAACATGAACAGAAACTTTTCAAAAGAAGACAGAATAATGGCCACCAAACATATGAAAAAGTGCTCAAAATCTCTAATCATTAGGGAAATGCAAATCAAAACTACAATGAGATATCACCTAACTCCAGAGAAAATGGCCTTTATCAAAAAGTCCCAAAACAACAAATGCTGGCGTGTATGTAGAAAGATTGGAACACTCTTACACTGCTGGTGGGACTGTAAATTACTACAACCCCTGTAGAAAGTAATTTGGAGATACCTCAAAGAGCTAAAAATAGAATTACCATTTGATCCAGCAATCCCACTACTAGGCATCTATCCAAAGGAAAAAAAAAAAAACATTCTGTAATAAAGACATCTGCACTCTAATGTTTATAGCAGCACAATTCACAATTGCAAAGATGTGGCAACAACCCAAGTGCCCATCAAATACATGAGTGGATTAATAAAATGTGGTATATGTAGGCCACAGAATGCTACTCAACTACAAAAAACAATGGTGAACTACCACCTCCTATATTAAACTGGATAGAGGTTGAGCCCATCCTTCGAAGTGAGGTATCACAAGGATGGGAAAACATGCACCAATATACTCGCCATCAAATTGGTACTAACTGATCAACACTAAGGAGTTCACATGGTAGCAATATTCACTGGGTACTGGTTAGGTTGGGGGGCAGGTAAACCCACAACTAATGGAAGCAAAGCACACTGTATGGGGGAATGGCATGTTTGTAGCCCTGGCTTGGGCAAGGCAAATGCATTACATGTAACCAAAATGTTTGTACCCCCATAATATCCTGAATTAAAAATAAAAAAATAAAGACATCAAGAGGATGAAAAGATAAGACACAGACTGTGAGAAAATATTTGCAAAGGACATATCTGATAAAGGATATTATCCAAAATATAGGAATAACTCTTAAAACTCAACCATAAACAACCTGATTTTTAAAAAATAGAGCAAAGACCTTAAGAGACAGCTCCCCAAAGAGAATGTACAGATAGAAAATAAGCATATGAAAAGATGTTCTATACCATAGGTCATCAGGGAAATGCAAATTAAAACAGCAATGAGATACCACTACACAGCTATTAAAATGGCCAAATTTCAGAACACTGACAACACCAAATGCTGGCAAGGATGTAAAGTAACAAAATAGCTCATTCATTGCTGGTGGGGATGCAAAATGATAAAGCTACTTTGAAAGACAGTTTGGTGGTTTCTTACAAAATTAAATATGCTCTCCCACTCTTACCACTTCTATTCAACACATTAATGGAAGTCCTAGCCAGAGCAATTAGGTAAGAAAAAGAAATAAAAGCCATCCAATAGAAATAAAGAAGTAAAACTGTCTCTGTTTGCAGATGACATCCTCTTATTTATAGAGAACCCTAAAGACTCCACCAAAAACCTGTTAGAACTAAAAAATGAATTCAGTAAACTTGCAAGATACAAAATCAAAGCACAAATATCAGTTGCATTTCCATATACAAAGAGCAATAAACTACCTAAAAATGCAATTTATAATAGCATCGCAAACAATAAAATACTTAAGAATTTAACCAAAAAGATGAAAGCTCAGTACACTGAAAATTATAAGACATTAATGAAAAAACTTGAAGATGACACAAATAAATGGAAAGATATCCTGTGTTCATGGATTAAAAGTTAGTATTGTTAAATGTCCATATTACCCAAAATGATGTAAGATTCAATGCAATATCTGTCAAAATTCTAATGGTATTCTTTGAAGAAATATAAATGCAATCCTAAAATTCATATGGAACCACAGAATACCACAAATAGCCAAAGCAATCTTGAACAAGAAGAACAAAGCTGAAAGCATCACACTTCCTGATTTCAAAGTATTAATATATTGCAAAGTATATTATAAATCAAATCAGTGTTGTACTGGTGTAAAAATAGACACATACACTAATGGAACAGAATTGAGAACCCAGAAATAAACCCACATGTATACAATCAACTAATATTTGACAAGGGCACAATGGGGAAAGGATAGTCTCTTTAATAAATGGTGCTGGGAAAATTGGATATCTACATGCAGAATGAAATTGGACCCTTATCTTATACCACTCACAAAAATTACCTTGAAATGGATTAAAAACTTAACTGCAAGACCTGAAACTGTAAAACTCCTAGAGGAAAACAGAGTAAAATCTCATTGACATTCATCTTTGCAATGACTTTTTAGATGTGACACCAAAAGCATAAGCAACAAAAGCAAAAATAAATAAGTGGGATTACATCAATAAAAAGCTTCCACAAAGCAAACAACCAACAAAATGAAAAGGCAACCTATAAAACTGTAGAAAATATTTGCAAACCATATATCTGATAATGGGTTAATATCCTTGTAAAATAAACAAGGAACTCATACCCTCCAATAGCAAAAAAACAAACAAATAATCCAAGTAAAAATGGGTAAAGAACCTGAATAGACATTTCTCAAAAGAAGATGTACAAATGGCTGAGAGTGTATTAAACAACAATCAACAGCACTAATCATTAGGGAAATGCAAATCAAAACCACAATGAGATATCACCTCATACCTCTTAGGATGGATATTATTAAAAAGACAAGAGATAACGAGTGTTCAAGAGGATATAGATAAAAGGGAGCACTTGCACACTGTTGGTAGGAAGGTAAATTGGTACAGCGATTACGAGAAACAGTTTGGTGATTCATCAAAAAAATTAATAATAGAACTACCATATGATCTAGTAATCCCACTTCTGGGTATATATCTGAAGGAAACCAAATCAGTAGCTTGAGGAGACATCTACACTCCCACATTGATTGCATCATTATTCACAATAACCAACACATGGCAACTACCTAAGCGCCTGCAGGTAAATGAATGGATAAAGAAATTGTGATATCTATGCATACACACACCCACAATAGATTATTATTCATCCATAAAAAAGAAAGAAAGCCTGCTATTTGTGACAGCATGGATGAACCTGGAGGACATTTTGCTAGGTGAAATAAGCCAGACACAGAAAGACAAATACAATTTGATCTCGCTTATATCTGGAATCAAAAAAGCCGAAATCATAAAATCATAGTGAAACAGCCATCGCCAGGGGATGTGGGGGTGGGAGAAATGGGGAGATGTTGATCATCGGGTACAAACTTTCAGTTATAAGATAAACAAGTTCTGGGGATCTAAGGTACAGCATATGTGGTGATGGATGTGTTAATTCGATTGTAGTAATCATTACATAATGTATATGTATACAAAATCATCACATTATATACCTTGAAAATATATAATACATTCTTTGTCAATTAAATATTTAAAATTTTTAAAAAAAATAAAAATTTATAAAACTAAACACACTTTGACAATACAATCCAGGAAATTACACTCCATGGTATTTGCCCAAAGCAGTTGAAAACTTATGTCCATACAAAAATATGCACATGGATGTTTATAGCAGCTTTATTCACAATTGCCAAAACTTGGAAGCAACCAATATGTCCTTTAGTAGGTGAATGGATAAACTGGGTACATTTAGACAATGGAATATTATTCAGCACTACAAATAAATGAGCTACTAAGCCATGAAAATACATGGAGGAAACTTAAATGCATATTATTAATACTAAGTGTAAGAAGGCAATCTGAAAATGCTGCATCCTATGATATATGACACTCTGGAAAGGGAAAAACTATGGAGACAGTAAAAAGTCAGTAGTTGGCAGGGGTTAAAGGGAAGGGAGTAAGGAATAGGTGGAGAACAAGGATTTTTAGGGCAGTAAAATACCCTATATGATACTAAAATGGTGGATGCATTTCATTACAGATTTTTCCAAACCAATAGAATGTACAACACCAAGAGGGAACCCTAATGTAAACTAGGGACTTTAGGTGATAATGATGTGTTAGTTTAGGTTCATCAGTTGTAACAAATGCACCACTCTGGTGGGGGTTGTCGATAACAGGGAGGCTATGCATGTGTAGGAGAGGGGATAATAACATAATGTAGGGGATATCTCTGTACCTTTCTACCTTTCTCTCAATTTTGCTGTGAACCTAAAACTGCTCTAAAAAATAAAGTCTTAAGAAATAATAAGAATAAAATAAAGATATATGACCTCAAATTACCAGGGCTTTCTTTTTTAGTAGAGCTTTGGAGTAAGAAAACTGAATGTGAATCTTTGCCCTCCACTTACATCGGGAAAGTGGTTTAAACAGCTGAAGCTTTTATTTCATCCCGTGTAGAGTGGGCAAAATAAAACCTACACCTACCAAATAGGACTTTAGTTAATGTAACTTTCTAACATGTTTTGATATCTGATAAGGTAGGCCCCACCTCAGTAGTTTCCTTGCTAATACTACTTTTCCCTTTAAATGCACTGCCACTTACACACCTGATGAACAGAGCCATAGACTGCTATGAAGGAAGCAACACATCCTAAAACAGAACACTTTAATATGCCACACAAATGTGTATCAGATAGTTATTCATTCCACAAATATTTATTAATCATGTAACATATTTCAGATTCTGAGCAAGGCTTTGGCCATGTCTTACCAGGACATGTAGAAGTTATAAAAAAAAAAATCTTAAACAAGCTACAGCATAAAAGCAATATGGTTGGAAAAAGTTTTCTGTGTTTTAATAACATGATGTAATAAACACTATTCATCATTCACACACTCTATATTCTATGATGGGATTGATCTGATTTACATTGCAAACACTAAAAATCTTACACCTATTCTCCAAAGTGAAATTGCCTATCAAAAGACATGCAGCTATGATTATAATAAAGTAACAACATTCTTCACAAAACACATGCTATGCTTCAAGCTGGGAGCTGCAGAAATAATAACCACATAACATAAATAATGTTTCTCAAACAACTACATTATCAGTCTTCAGAGTGTGTGATAAAAAAGGAACAAAATTTCTCCTTGTGATTACTAACAGAAAATGCTATTGACAGAACTCATAGACTCTCCTTTGTCTAGTATATGCCTTATCTTAGTGCATTCCACTTAATCTAAAGAATCGAAGCTTTAAATATAAAATGCAAACAAGGCAAAATGTGAGCAATAAACTGTAAATTAGCAAGATGATCATTACAAATTGTTTATAATACTTTGGTAAATTAGTATAATTTACATATGCAAATTTACCTACATATTTAGCTGTAAGTCAAAATGTACATAACTTGCATTTTGTTGTATATTAATTACTATAACAGAAAAATAGGAAATATTTTAAAGAAATACTCAACATACTTATAAAGTAAATTAGATTTATACGGACTCTCTAGAAAATTTTTCCCTTAAATAATGTGTAGATTATTTAAATAGCCTCCTGTGTTGGTGGTTATACCAAAATACTGACAAAAATTTCACTCATCTAATTTATTTTACCTCTTCTCCTGAACATATTTCTGTCAGAGTTAAACAACCTAGCATATGCATAGCACAATACATCATGAATTCTTTCAGTTTTTATCTGGTTATATCAATAAAATAAACTTTGAAGGATTCTTGTATTTTCACAAACTCTGTATAAAAGGATAGTAATATAAGAACTTCCGAGAAGCTGCTGACTTTGTTGTGATATTGAATATGATATTGAATGAATCTTAGTATACATTCTTACATAATATTGTAGACTGAGGAAATATATTTTAATGAAAGAGCAAGTTAAGTCTTTATCATTGGTTATCTTTTTGGAAATGTGTGTTTACATGTTTGGTTTATCTCTACACATGGTCTGCATTTAAAACATGTAAAAGATCCTAAAATGTATACACGATTGTAATTAACTTTGTCTACAATGATTTTAAAGAAAATACAGGTGATTTTTATACACAGTATTGTCACTAAAAATATATGCCCCAATATTTTAAGTAGCATTAATCCTTCTTAATATTCTCAGTAATGTCATGATTCCTGCCTTCTATGCCCATGAGTTTTACTGATTCCAAGCCTCAATGAATACAAATCTGCAAAATTTAAACAAACTTTTGAACAGTTCCTACCATTTCCAAGGTTTATGTCAGTTGTTATGCCCATGGAGTTCCCCCAGAACGCAACACATCAACAAAGAAGGAAAGAAGGCACACGGGGGGCAAATGGAAAAAATAAGTGATCCCACTTGTGCTCTATTTCTGTTTGATACTACCTTCCACTTTCTGTCTGTAATTGTGTCTTTTGGGAGAAATAGCAGGTTAAGTAAAGCCCTGGATTCATGTTGAATTGCACATGGTAGAGCACAGAAAAAAGAATAGCCAACGTGGCACAGTCACACCTAATAACTGTAAAACTCTCAAAGTCTTATCTTCCCTAAAATCCCTTGAACAATGATGAGCGTGAACATGACTGCTAGGTGGTAACAATTTCTCAATAACAGCATCCTTCAGTTGTACTTGATGTGATCCCTAATGTCTTCCTCATATTCTGTAAAACACTGCTATTTAAAGATTGAGATATTCTGAATATTTTGAAATTATAACCAACTAAAGATATTCTTGGCATGAAGAGTTAAAAATCTACACTTTTCCTGGGGTCGAATATATAGCTAAATATAAATCAAATGTTTCTGAGTAATTTTCTAGTTAACTGTGTCTAAAGAAAAAAATTGCTCTAGTCATTGTGTTTGAAATTTTATATTAGGATGTATTAGCCTATAAGCAGCATGAAGTCATCATTCTGGATTCTGCATAAAGCTATATTGTCTTGGTAAGAAATTGGGATGAAATTATACTGACTCCAAAGTATACTCTAGAGCACACTCCAAAAGAAGTTTCTGTGATGATGAAAATTTTCTGTATCTATAATGGTCAATATAGTAGCTACTGAACACTTGAAAGGTGACTAGTGCAATTGAGAAACTGAATTTTTAGTTTTATTTAATTATAATGAATTTAATTTTAAATTCAAATAGCCACATGTGACTAGTGGCTGCAATATTGAACAGCACAGCTGTTGAAGTTGGTTTCCACTTTATTTTACATGATACAAGATTCTTTTGTTATGATATCCTCTTAGCTAGGTTTCTCTGGATAAAAGGTAGTAAGGACTCCCATATTGCAAATAGAGGAGCTCAGTACCTCTGTACTGTCACCTGTTAATCAGAAAATGTCCCCTACAACACAAAACACCCATTGGTGCCTATATAGGATTCTTTTGTTGTGATATGCTCTAGATATCTAGAGTAGTTGATTAACGGTAATTAAAAGCACTATTTCCCTAAACAAGTGGGTATCTTTGGAGAAAGCATTGGTGGAAGATACAATTTTAAGCTGTTACCTTACTTTATCAGGTCCTTTTCCCTGATGACTAGTTGGGAATGAATTCGAGTAAAAAAGAGGCAGCTCCAGAGAATATGAATCATAATGCTGGAAGAGCAGGACACAGGTCTGAATGGCCAGGATATAGAAATACTGGGCATCACCCAGAAAAGAGGGAACAGATACCATGGGAGAAAAGAATTCTAAAAGGAAAGATGGGAAGGACATTAAAGACAACATTCACCTATTTCACAGTTTATTCCATTCTGTCCCATTTTATGTCCTTCTCTTTTTATTAAAGAAGGATGTTGGTGGTCTATTCCTAATAGGGTACAAGTGTGTCACCGGAAAGGTCAGTCCTTGGCTTAATATCCTTTTCGAATTAAGAATACCTGAAGAAAAATCAACTTATTATGTGCTTTCTATTGTTCAGATCTTTTGGCTTTACTAGTTAAGTAATAACGAATTCCAAAATTGATCAGAAAAATGTTAAAACAAGATCGTTCCGTTTGCTAGGCTTTGATGTTTATAGTCATTTGGAGATTTTTACCAAAGAACCTTACTTTTTTCCCTTGGTGCTTTATTAATCTGATTTAGATTCTTCATTCCATTAAGCAAAAAGAATATGTGAAATGCAAGAAGGAAGAAGAGAAGGAGGAGGAGGAGGAAGGAAAGAAAGAGGGAAAGGAGAGAGATGGAAAAAAGGTAAAGGGGGAGGGAGAAGAGGTAAAAGGATGGGAGGAGATGTGAGGAGGGGACTGAGAGGAAAAGAGAGCCACTGACAAGAAAGAAAGCAAAGAGCAGTGCGCTCAAAGCTCTTGTGTCATGCATATTGGCAGCAATGAAACCAATGTGCTGCTGTGTCTAACGATTCAGCCAGAACATTTAGGTGATAAGGGAATGATTACAAAGGTACCTGACAATTCAGCCAGATAAAAATACAGCTTTCTGTGCTATTGAAGACTTTAAAAGACTACTATTTTTTTACTTTTATAAAGTGCAGGTATACAACATGTCCCTTCTTGAACTTTACAATATTCTCGTAGTTTGGCAAATGGGATGCAGAACAATATTAAAAATAAAATAAATGTTAAAAGAATTTATCATCTACATAACCAGACTATTTTTCAAGTAGATGTTGATCTTATGCAGGGTGATATGCTGTTAAAGAGCATAAACTATATACTTTAAATTTAGCAGTACATAATGCCATGAAGGAAAATTTCATCACTGAACTCCATTCCAGACTTTTCTAATCAGGATATCATAAAACACTAGTTTACCATTATGACTACCAAGCAAAAGTGTGGTAAAATCTCTTTGTCCCTTTTCTTTGCAGACAAAGGAAAAAGTAATTCAATATGAAAGCCAAAATCAGTGCTTCGAAGGAATGCCTTATCTAGAGAGAGACATATCAGGATAGCTAATAGTAGAGTTGTATTGGGTACTGATGAAAACTAATTTAGGTAAAATGGACCAAGTTTTTTTCTGTAGTCTGGATGAGAAATGATCAAATTTAAAGGGTTTGCAAATTAACTTAGTTCTGATCTTGCCTGCTATTCCATATTTAAAGATCTGGTAGAGGGAAGAGTGTAGAAACTTCAAACTATGCTCAGGAATACCGTATCAAAAGAAAATGGAAACTCTTACTATTTATGAAAAGAGAAGAGTATCAGATTTCTCAAGGTAAGGGTAATTTTAAAGTAATGCAAAGCAGCAATGCAAAGAAAGCACAAAATTTGTTTAGAGCCAAGATCCTCAGTTGATACTACCGCTGCACCTAAACACTCTCCCTCTAAACACAGGTGGTTCCAAGGAGACTCCTTGGTAAATTGCAGCCTGCCTGCATGAGGTAAAGTGACCCTATCTCCAAATCCACTCACAGTGAAGGCCAGGAATGGGGGTCTATATGAGGACAAAATTCTCTCATGCCTTCCCCAGATCAAGCTATTCCTTCTGTTTCATGACCCCAAAGATGCTTACAGGTCATGGGCCAGATAGATAATAATGATCAGTCTATTGCCCTATTTGAGTCTCCTCAAACCCAAATGTCATGTATGCACTTTTCATTTACCTTTACAATAACAACTGTAACATAAACAGCCTTCACATTAAACCTTATTATAGATATTTAAGCCCTATGTTTAATTTAGGACTACTCAGGCTTATAAATTCCTAAACACTAGAAAATGTCAACTAAAACAAACTATTTTTACTGCCTTCAGTATGACGTGTCTCAGTATTTGTCTTATCTTGTTTTTCATCAAAAGATCAATTGACCTCAACTGATGCTCTCTCTGCCTCCGGGTCACTCACCTGATGGCTGTGCCTATTTGTTACATTGCCTTATCCATCATCAAAGTTCCTACTCTGCCCCTGGCCTCCCTCCCTGTCTGTAAGACTGACCCAACATTCACATGACTAAGGTAGTCATGTGATAAGAAAAATATGGTCAGACTCATTCTAGGCATGAAGAAGCCACTACTCCTACCAGAAACAAAATGGTTTCCACATGAAACACAAACAAGATTAATCTACCTCCCACAATGCAACTACCTTTCTTCAAAACTCATGGATTCTTTCAGGCCTCTTAACAAATAAAACCTCCAGCAGCTGCACAGCAGATCTATGCATCTGTACTGTATACGTTTGTGCAGGCTGCTTTTCCATCTGCAGGACATGACATATGCCAGTTGACTTATAGTAGGCTTGGAGAAGAGTCAGAGTGTTGGCAGGCACTTTATGTCCATTCATTGCTTTCCATTTTTCCTGTTTGCTCTGGGTTTTTGGTCTTTGCTCTTTTGGATCCTGCCTGCTAAATTATTCATTTACCTTCAAGTGGTCATTTGTGGCTAATGAAGCTGAGATTTTGTGAACACTTAGTCCAAACAGCTTAGATGTCAGTAATCAACCTAAATTATCAGGATTCACTTTAATTACAATTCTATCCTCCATTTCACATGTTAAAAGTAGAGCTGTTATCAGGTGACAGGAAATAAGCAGAGTGCAAGTCAACCTGAAAATAGCTGAGGGATTTATCCAGGATCAGCTACATAATTTGGAGGGCTCAGTGTAAAGTGGAAATGTGGGGCCCCTTGTTCAAAATGTATTCAAGAATTTCAAGATAGCAATCTCAGATAACTAAACCAAACATCAGAACTTTCCATCTGTGGGGCCCTATGCAACTGCACAGGTTGCACACCCATGAAGACAACCCTGGAATTGTAGAAGAAAACATGAGACATGTTTGCCATTTCTTTTAAATGTTAATCATGCTTAGTATAAAAACTAATATGTTGGCAATATGTTCTTCACAACCAATAGTATCTTCACCAGAAAGTTTCTGTTTAGAATTTACACTTTTTTTCCTTTTCAATTTGTCTCAGAAGACAAGATTTCAAATTCTACTCACAGTATGAAATTTAATTATGTTTCAAAATATAATTGCCTGACATCTCTCTTGACTTTCCAAATCTTACTATTATCAATAAAGCATGCAAATAAAGCTTGTAAGTGATAGATTCATGGATTTAGGCAACCCTAAATCTTACATTTAGCAGTGAATAGCTGCTGCTAACAAAAGCCATGGGTGCTAAACTCTAGAAATAGCATGGCCACTGAACAATGTTCTCAATTATAAAGTGGTAATCAAGAGCAAATCCTAAAAAGCAAAGCATGGTGCTATACCATGACCCACACCACTAACCAAATTTGACCTGTGCCTAAGAACAAAGAACTCTTAAATTTACCACTTTCCATATCCTGATGAAAGGAAAAACAGATTCTTCTAAATTAAGGCTGAAATCCACATTACCAAACTCTAATAAAAATTACATTTTACTAAATTTTTAAAATGTTAAGATATGCATTTGTCATTAATGATTCTGACCACTTATCCTGATTTAGTGTATCCTGAGAACATTTCTAAAACAATATCAATCCATTTCAAACAAAGTACTCTATCCAACACACAACGCTAGATAGAAAATTTGCTCCAGGTGGCAGAAACAAAAGAAAAGTGACCGTAAGCGATCACTTTACATAGTAAATGTAACCTTCTAAAGGCTTTGCGATAGTATTATTTTTGATAAACTGATTACTGATAGTATCTACAGCTATAAAAAGAGGGAACCATGGATGTCTCTGCTTAAAGAAACTAGAACACCTTCTGTACTTGGGATAATTTTAACTAATATTCTTTAAGGAATAGTTATAGAAATGGTAAATTGCTTATTTTAGTTTACATATCATGTATATTTGTGTTCAAATGATTTCCCTCATATAAATAACTCCAAAAAATATGTTTGAATATCTTACTTCTCCCAACTCAATTCATCCTCCTAATGAGGGTAAGAAGCCACCATTCTGCCAAGCCCAGATCCATTTGATATGTAAGCTATCTTGGACCACTTCCTCTCTCTTACCCTTTATAATCACTACAACTGTCAATCCTTTTTTTCTTTGTATCTATCCCTCTCCTTTTGTTTTCAACTGCTGTACTTTTGAGCCTTATTACTTCCTATCTGAAATATTACAAATCTCTTGATTCTTCTTGCCTCCATCCAACCCTGCAAAATAATCTGCCCATCATGACTAATTAATCTTCCCAT
This sequence comes from Indri indri, assembly GCA_004363605.1. Classification (NCBI taxonomy): domain Eukaryota; kingdom Metazoa; phylum Chordata; class Mammalia; order Primates; family Indriidae; genus Indri; species Indri indri. The sequence continues at coordinate 47,095 of RJWJ010004651.1, forward strand.
AATATATGTTTGATTTTGTCCCTTCCCTGATCAAATATTCTTCATCAAATTTCTTAGCTTGGCATCCATTATGGTTCCTCAAAATTTGGTTTCCTGGCCAGATTGTCTACTGTTCTACTGCTATACTGTGCAGCACAGTGTTAATGAGCACAGGCTAGAAATTCCAATTTCATTACTGCAGAAAAGGAACAATATTAGCCCTCTCTTTGAACAAGAAAAATATGAACTTAGAAATGTGATTTCCCTAAGAAGGAAACAGGCTTTTAAATCTAAAAGTACTTTTCTCCCAGTTATGTACTATGTAATATCTTGATTACTACCAATAAGAAAGGTGAATTTATAAGATCTTAAACTAAACAAAATACATTGATTCACTGATTACTCAAACTGACATGACAGTCTCAGGTAAGACCAACTTCAGTTCTGTTCTGCTATTCATCCTTAACGGCGTGTTCCTGTGTGAAATTTTTCTGCCAGATAAAGACTCTTTTACTGGTAAATAATCTTATTTAGTCCTCATTGACCAACCTAAATTGCAAGCTCTCATGTTTGTAGAGGCATCAGAGTTTGTAAAACCCCTGTGAAAAGTCATTGAACATTCTATCAAAATCTCCTGGCTCAGTTCCCTTTCCATAAAGCCTTCCCTTATTGCTTCTTGCTAGATTATAAAAGGCTTGAGAACAGAGCCTGGGGTGTGAATTCAACAAACACTTACAGAATACATACTATGTTAGCAATTTATCCGTCAGTTATACCTGCATTTATATATGCAGGACAACCTCTGGAATAAAACACAAGGAATGGTTAAAATATGCTTGTTTCTGGGGAAAAGGTAAGGATAAATACAAATCTAAAAAAAGAGAAATAATTTCACTGGGGAAAAAAAGGGAGTGTCACATCCCCCCACCCCCTACAACCACCGCCACCACCACCCTTTTCTTTCAGCATTTACTTTAAAACTTGTCCTGGTGATTCTTTCTCTGCCCTTTTGAAATGTATATAAATCTTTTGAAAACCTCAAGAAGCTTCTTGCCAGCTTTTCAACCCAAGAATGTCTTTCTCAAGGACCTAGGAGCCATCTCTTTGAAATGTAATCATCAAAGAAGATAGTGCCCTATCTCCTATCTCCCAGTTTTTTTTGGGGGGGGCGGGTAGGAGACTAACTTTGGTGGGCACCTGGCTCCAAGTTACGAACCTATCTCCTGTCATAAAGATATAAAAAGTTTATTTTTCCTTTGGATTAAGGCAATTAGTGAACACAGATAGTCACCCAAATTACCGGGTAACTTTAGGATGAACTATGTATGCAAACAGCACTGTCAAGTCCTCTTACTTGAGGAATAGTTATCATTTACCTTAAGTATAAATTTTAAGATATTTTTAAGAAATCTTAAGCCCTGAAGAATACATCTAATGGGCTGTGTCTGCTTAGCTACATAAAATGGTGAGCGAGCTTTCTTTCTCTGCATTTCTTTAGTGGATTGCTTACATCATATTCTGGTTTAAGGCTTATCAATAATAAAATTTTTTCATCTCCTCTACATTTGTGAAGACGTTTTATGGGTTGGCAAGGTATATTGTTTTAAATTATATTTCCCCAAAACTCACGCAAGATCATTGTACCTTTTAAATTTATAAATGTGTGCATGTATCAACTTTTCAATAAAAAATGAAAGGAACAAATTAAGAAAAGGGAAAATAGGGAGGGAAATTTTTAGGGGCTGGAACAGGAAGGAAGGAAAGAAGAAGAAAGAGAAGAAGAAAAAGAAAGAATATGCTAATGGTAAAACTCAACAAAGGAGCAATTCCATTTAAGGAAGAAAAGACCTCAAAAAATTAAGACTTTCCAAAAGGACTCTAGAATCAGAGACTTCAGAGGTTGAATATATTGTCTGCTAAGTAATTAAAGAGCAGAACAATTATACTAATATCCCATTCTCAGAAAAAAACCTACTCAGCAAGTGACCAAAACTGCCACAAATATAGGAGGTGTAATATAGGCGGTCTTAACCTTTATTATGTCCTGAACCTTGCTGGTATACCTTCTCAAAACAATGATTGTAATGCATAAAATAAAAGACATAGACTCAAAAGGAAACCAATTTCATTGGCAGATATAAAAAATTTTTATCGCATAGAATAACAATATCTAGAAGTGAACCTAATAACTCCCATAATTTAGAGATAGTGATAAGCATAAATGGTACTTTGCATACCTATAATGCAGTAAGAAAGTATCTGTAATTTCCATTCGTGACAAAGTCTCAGCTGTCAGCACCACTGTGGTTTGTCGCCTATATTAATAATTAAAGTGCTAAATTCCAGACAGAACTTTGAAAAATGAAGATCTTTTTGTCATCTAAGTCCACAGACACCCTGAATTTTATATATGGATCCCCATGGACTCCAGGTTAAGAACCTCTCTGGGAGTTGTAACATTAGAAGCCAGATTGGGTTCTGCTACCACAGAAGCTAAGCAATGTCCACAACAAGGGATAAGAAGCTCCTACTCCAGAAGACAAACCAGTTTCCATGGTCTAAAGGAGTACTTACAGCTCCCTGCTTCCCTCCCTCCAGAATAATGACTAGACCCAGCACTCCTGTAAAACAAAGCTTACAATGACTACAAGATTACATGAATACTCAGTCTCCCTGAAAAATATACTACATCTATTAATACAATCTGTACAGTCTAGATGGATGGTTCTCAACACTTAATGTGCATAATGATCACCTTGGAAGGCTTGTGTCTTGAAAGATTCATGACCCCATCATCAGAGTAGGTCTAAATTGAAGAACAGAAATCCTCACTTTTAACTAGCACCCAGAGTGATTCTTATGCAAGTAGTTAATCACCAAACATTTGAGAAACATCAACAGAATTAAAGCGAGACCCAAGACTCAATAAACAGAAGAATTAAACTCTTAAAGAAATATAATTACTATAATTAATATCCTAAAAGAGATTCCGGTGTTATTCATAGCTATAAAAAGACCAGCCACAATAAAAACATTGATATTCTTGGAAATTAAAAATAGTATTGTAGAAATAAAAACTATATTATTGAAAACTTGACGAGCAGAATGAACATACTTAACAACAAAACTAAAGAATTCTCCCAGAAAGAAACATAGAAATGATATGCAAATTATGAGAAAAAATTAAAAGCCACAGGGCTCATCAAGACGGTCCAACACCAATCTTAATAGGCATTTTGGAAAAGAAAAAAGTATGTCTCTGCCTAGGAAAAGGTCTGTAACATATACACCAAATCCTTAATAACCGTTTGTCTCTGGCAATAAGAATAGAATTGAGGTGGAGTGAAAAGAGACAGTATTTTTTTCCTTTACATAGTTCCGTTATTGTATGATTATTTTACAACAAAAATAAATTCAAGTATTCCTTATGAAATTGATTAATTTATTCATAATTAATAATTGATATTAATAATTAACATTATTAATTAATGAATTCATAAATGAATAAAACTATTATCAAGATATCCAGGAAAATACTAATAAAAAGAGTATCAAGAATATCAATATTAATACTAGACAAAATAGAATCGCAGTAGACACCATTAAACAGGATAAAGAGAAACATTTTATAATGGCAAAAGGTACAATCCATCATGAATTCTTAAGCGTCAAGAACACTTCTGAACCTAATAGTTTTTAAATGTACACAACAAAATACCATTACAAATACAAGGATGAAATGGAATTCTGCTATAATGTGAAAGACTTCAACTCACCCTCCTCAAACAGGTGAAGTAGAAAATAGGAGTAAGGATGCAAACAATTTATTTATTACAATTAAAAAGCTCAGATGATGTATTTTTTGAATTGCCTACCAAACAAAGAAAGAACACACATTTTTTTCAAATATACATGGGACTTTTAAAACAAAATACAAATTAAGCCACAAAGAAAATCTCAATTAAAAAAATTTTCCAAAAGTAGTCTAAAATAATACCTGTATCTTCTGACCAATACTTTAATTTAGTAAAACTAGAAATTAATTTAAAAGGATGATAAAAACAAACAAAAACTGATTTTAAAACCCCAGAAAACAATTTTTTTTTTAAATTTTAAAACACCCTTCTAATAGTATTAGGCCAAGAAATCCAAATTAAAACTAACATCTATTTTGAAAAAAAAAGAAAATAGAAGTACTGCTTATTAAATCTAAGGTATTCAAAGGAACATTAACAACATGAATGAATTTACAATAAAAGTAAGAAAAAACAGAATGAGGTAGACTAAAAATAATCTAAATAAATGTACCCAAGATATTATAAAAGAACCTCAAAATTAGACTTATGAAATTAGAAAGTAGAAGTTAATAAAAAATTTTAAAAACTAATTAAATTTTAAAATAATTAAATAGTAATTTTAATTATAGGCTGTCTAAACACTCCCAAAGGATCATAATAGCTCTCTAGCAATGAACTCAACCAAAAGGAAATTGTTGAAATGGCAGATATGGAATTCAGATTATGGATGGCAAGTAAGATGAACAGAATTGAGGAGATGGTAGAAAACCATTTCAAAGAAATTAAAAAAATAATAATTCTGAACATAAAAATTCACTAAAGAGATGGATAACATTAGAAAAGAGACAAAGAACTTAAAGAAATGAAAGAGTCATTTAGGGAATTTCCAAATACAGTAGAAAGCTTTAACAGCCTAGACCAAGAAGAAGAAAGAATTTTAGAGCTTGAAGGCAAGGATTTCAAAGTAACCCAGTCAATAGAAAATGTAGAAAAAAGAACAAAGAATGAATAATCATTTCAAGAAACATGGAATTATGCAAAGTGAACAAATATAAGAAAATTACAGATATCCCTGAGAGAGAAAAAGAAAAAGAAATAAACATAGAAAACCTATTAGAGAGAATAATAGAGGAAAAATTCCCTGGTATTCCTAGAGGTTTAGAAATCCAGATCCAAAATGGTCATTGAACACCTGGAAGATTCACAGCAAATAGGACATCACCAAGACATATAGTCATTAGGCTGACCAAAATCAAAGTAAAGGAGAAAATTCTACAAGCTGTTAGACAAAAGCAACAAGTTGCTTACAAAGGAAAACCCATCGCACTAACAGGAGACCTCTCAGTAGAGATCTTTCAACCCAGAAGGGATTGGGGTCTCATTTTTAGTCTTCTTAAACAGAATAACTGCCTGCAAAGAATTTTGTATCCTTCAAAACTAAGTTTCATAAATGAAGGAGAAATAAAGTCTTTCCCAGACAAGCAAACACTAAGGGAATCTGTCACCATTAGACATGCCCTACAGGAAATACTTAAAAGTGCTCTCTATACAAGGAAAAACAATTGATACACACCAATGTAAAAACACCCAAAAGTTAAAGCTCACAACTCTTATAAATCAGTAACACAAGGGAGAAAACAACGTAACTAAGTATTATTCAACATGATGAGAAAAGTAACATCCGTTCTAACATTGAACATAAACAGTCTTAATGCTCAGGTTAAAAGATATGGACTAGTTGATTGGATGAAGAAACACACCCCAAGTATCTGCTGTCCCCAGCAAAACCCATCTAACTTGCAAAGATACTCAAGGTAAAGGGATGGAAAAAAATGTTCCCCATGAATGGAAACCAAAAGAAAGCAGGAGTGGCTATTCGAATATGAGATAATATAAACTTTAAATTAACAATGGTAAAAAAAAAAAAGGCAAAAACATTCATTTTAAAATGATAAAGGGAGAATTCAGCAAGAAGATATAACAATCCTAAATATATATACACCTAACACAGGAGATCCAGATTCATAAATCAAATACTACTATACCTAAGTAAAGAAATAAATAGCAGCTGGGGACTTCAACACTCCACTGAAAGAACTAGAAAGATCATCAATGCAGAAGATCAACAAAGAAACACTGGACTTAAACAGGCCTCTAGAACAAATGGACCTAAGAGACATCTACAGAGCATTCTACCCTAAAACTGAAGAATATACATTCTCATCAGCACATGGGGCATTTTGCAAGCTAGATCATATGTTAGCCCACAAAACAAGTCTCAGCAAATTCATAAAAATTGAAATCATACCATGTATCCTCTCAGATCACAATAGAATAAAATTATAAATCAACTCTAAAGGAAATCTAAAATCTACACAAAGTTATGGAAATTAAACAAGCTGCTGGTGATAATACAAATTCTGACCCAAAGTCCAGATAAGTATAGGCTATGGTTAGAAAATTTCCAAGATGTATTCTGTTGTTTTTTTCTGAGCCACACAGGGCCAAGGCTAAGCTAGCCAAGTTTTCCCACTATTTCCTGCTATAGGGGTTAGTATTTTTCTCATTTATCCAACTAACTGGTCAAATTTTGAAGATGCCCAGTTTCACACAAGGATCTCTTGTATAAGTTTCCAACTGGTAGGATACAGGATTTGTTTTTTGTCCTCAGTTCATGTTTCTTCAAAATTCAAGCTCCCTGCCATAATTGAAAAGAAATTCCCCACATCCACCAGCACAGTGCTGGTGCTGGGTTGATAGTTGGGATTTGCGTTCTCTTTGTATCTTGCCACAAAGAATTTCCCAATTCACCTATCAGATTAGCTATGTATTTTAAAACATTTTATCCATCACTTTTAGTTCTTCTTGTTACCTATATTTCTAGAAACCAAACCATTTTTTAAAATCATATTAATGTGCTTCTGGATACCAGTGATGTTAATTTTGTTTAGCTCCTAAATGCTAATCTGATTAATAGATGTTATGATTTCTCCTTCAGGCGAAAATGTAATTATTTTCCCAAATTTATTTGTTCCCCAAAATTATTACTCTTGGTAAAAGGTAACATATATCTTGGAAGTTGCAGGGAACCTTGACTAAGGCCAGACGGCTGAGAGAAGAAAAAACGAAAAGAAAAAAAAATATATATATATATATATACACACACACACACACACACACACACATATGTATTCTCTTTATACTGCCGTATCACAGACAAGATTCTGAGCAGCATATCAATTAGGTATGCTTTTGGTGGATTCCCTCACTATAAATTCATGGGCCAGTTAAAAGTTAGATAAAGTAGAGTCATGTAGTACATACACTTTCAGTTGGAAAAAGAAGAAAAAAAATAGGGCTAAGGGGAAAATGCTCTTTACTCCAATACCACGAAATGACATTAAGTATTCTTATACGCATTCATTCATCAATATTTACCGAGCATTTATTATGTATAGGGCATTGTTCTAAGTGCCGGTGATACATAAATGAAAATATAAAATAAAATAAATATGACAGCTCCTTGAAAATAAGAAAATACTACAAACACATCCTTTGTTATTATTATCTTTATCACATAAGGATTTAGATGATTTTTGCGTTCCACAATTACAACATCTGCTTTTTCTCTCCGCAAAGGAGAAAATATATCTTGACGGACTTGGATATTTCAAAGCCATTTTAATTGCCAAAGTTTCTTTCTTAATGACATTTTCAAAATTCTACTAATCTACAATTCAACACTTTTCAACTCTCATTCAGTCACAAATGCATAAGAAACACCCTATAATTCACATTGGCCTTTCCACTAAATCAATCGATTTAGCCCGTACGGTGTTCTAACTCAACTTCTATTTTCTCCACCAATAAATCTCAGGTTTCATACACACAACCAGCCATGGGCCAGAATGAAATATTTAACAAAAGCTTTAGTATGGTAGTTGTTGAGTAAGCACTCTGATACATTTCCACACTATAAACATTTAATGAGACTTTCTCCCAGCAGAGTATTTACTACATAAATTTGTTTCATAGTATTATATTTTCCAGGAGCAAAATAGAGCAAAGGTTATTTTGGTTACTTTACCAATACAGCTTGCTGTAAATAAAGAAAAGTGCAACCATTTAATTTACAAAATCATTAAAAGAGGTTAAATGCTCAATAAATTCTGCTTTATCTAGTTCAGACAGCCTCAGCAGCTATTTGTAACCTGGATATAAACATACATAAAATGGAGGCATTTTATACTAGTTTGCCCATCTCTGTCTTTGACTGGAACTGAATTTCAAAGGTTGTTGAGACAGTATTAGAGTCTTCATTAGGATCTCAGGGAAATACCTTCAGACTCCCTCCTACCTTGTTCAGAAGAAGTGAGTCTGCCATATTAAGGACCTTTCTTGAGAAAGACTCCATTTCCAGGACTATGCCTATTCCTATTGAAGCTACACACACAAACACACACATACACACACACACAGATGCATGCATGTGCACACACTTTCTCTTCCTCTCCAACCACTGCCATTCTTATTTGTAGCAGTCACTTTTAACTAAAGTGAGAAAAGAGAAGAGGTCTCAGAAGGAGGAACAATTTGGAAATGTCTTCTTCTGTAATGCTAAGAATATAGAACGTGTTGTCTGTGATGAACTGGACCTCTTATGAGAGCATCTTCTGACACAATTCTGTTTAGTAGTATGAAAAATGTGGTATACAGGTTGAGCATCCCTAATCTGACTACCTGAAATCTGGAATGCTTCAAAATCCAAAACATAGTGAATACTGATGCCACAAATGGAAAATTCCTCACCTAACCTCATGTGCTGGGTCACAGTTAAAATGCAATTAAAACTTCATATATGCACAAAATTATTAAAGATATTATATAAAATTACCTTCAGATTGTGTCTATAAGGTACATATGGAACATAAATGAATTTTGTTTTTAGACTTGGGTCTCATCGCCAAGATATTTCATTATGTATATGCAAATACTCCAAAATCTGAAAATCCAAAATCCAAACCATTTCTGGCACAAAGCATTTTGGATAAGAGATATTTGACCTCTAAGATCCTATCCGTCTACTCTAGCAAATTTCACCTCACACCCCAGAGGTCATACACTTCCTAGGACAGAGTGACCTGCATCTGGTGACTGAAAGAGATACAAAATCCTGGACATTTCTGCCAGACAAGGTACATTCTGGAGGGCAATGCTCTCTCCACAACTCCTTGTTGATTGGCCCAGGCTTTGTGGGTCTGCCTCTCAGGTAGACTTCTTCCTTTGCCCAGTCCTAGTCCCTCCCTTTTCTCTGCCCAGATGGAGCACATCGTTTTCTGATTTCCACTCTGTGTATGATTCTGGAGGACCCAGCCTGCAACAGCAGCCATGACTCCTCCCTTTCTCTCATGTCCCACATCCATTTTGTCAAAATTCAGTTGGTTCTACTTACAAAATTTAGTTAACATGACTCTGATTCAAACTAAAACATGAGGTAGAATCAGGTGTTGCAAGTATCATAAAACGTAAGGTTGGAACCTGGGTTACTGTAATAGCCTCCTGTCTGGTTTTTGGCTTCTCCCCTTGTCTCCCTTCACTCTATGATCCACATGCAGTCAACATAGTCCTTCTAAGACACAAGTCTAAGCATGTCACACCTTTGCTTAAAACTTTACAATGGATCCCCATTTAACTTGGAGAAAAAGCCAGAGTCCTTGAAGCCTGCACAGCCCTCTACAACCTGCCAGTGAGTGGCTCTCTAACCTTAACTCCTGCCACTCATGCCCTGCTCTCTTCACTCAGGCACCCTGGCTTCTATGCTGTCACTTAAACACAGAGGACGTGGCTTCAAGCCTTTTCTCTAGATCTCCATATGTCCAATTCCCTAACCTCCTTCAAGCCATTGATAACATCTTGCCTTCTCAATGTAAGGTACTATACAATTTAGTTATCTACAATGTTTATTGTCTTTCTTTTTTGCCTATATTCCCCTGCTAGAATGTAATATTTTGTGAAAGGTGGTGATCAGATATATCTTAAAAACATAGAAGAACATAATGCCAATAATAAGTATTTGTAGAGTGAATAAATTCTATGTTTCATATGTTGACCTCTGTAAAATAAAGTTATCACTTTGATATAATTTACAATCCCAATTCAAACTCATTGGCTTTCTTGGAAAAGGTGTAAAAGAATCAGAAGTCTACTAATAGAATATTTTCCCGCTAATCAATTTATTGGAAGACACAGAAGGTGTTAGAGACTGATTGGATAACTGGATTTTTATTTTCTCACACTCTGAATTCCAACATGTGGATCTTCCTTTGTTTGTTTTCATACTGGGACATCAAATCACATTTTGTCTTTCTCTCAACTTACCTCCAGTTCATCAAGGGCACTTCCCAGGGTTGCTGCCTGAGGTTCTGGTGAGGCTGGCATATTCTGGATGCCTTGTGAAGCATTTGAAATTACATTGAGGGCATTCTGAATTTCTCCACAGACTGTGTCCTTGCTGGCTTTGAGGGAAGCAACATCAGAATGCTCCAAACAAGCTGAACAAATTGAATGCAAGAGGGGGGAGTTCTCCTTCAATGAGGCCCGGGCTCCTGCAATTTCATCCCTCTGATTTGGAGATTTTAAGTCCTGAAAAGGGAAATAAAAAGAGTGGTTTCTTACAATGGGTTATGGAAGAAAGACTTACACAAAGAAGCTTCATTTTTTTCTGTCAGTATAAATGAAAAGATAATAAACACTAAAAAGTCAGCTATAAGTTAAAATCAAAGGCATCAATTATTTCTATATTCCTTCAGATTTTGCTAAAGATTCTACAAAGGAGAGGTGAGACGGTTCACAAGTAAAGGTCACAATGGTGCAGAAGTGTAAAACCTGAGTGGATCTTACACTTGTCAGTCAGATCCTTGTAAGTCACTAAAATATTCTGGCATTCACATTATTAAATGCATTGTAAGAGAGCTTGAATTACAAGGATGCTGATTATCCTTTTCCATAGATGTTGATAATTGCATTTAACCTTTTCATTGAAACTAGACCAATTGAGATAACAACACTAAATTAAACCTCTCACCATTTAGCTATATTTCTGCTCTTTTACAGAAATACTAATAAATTAATCCTGTTATCATTTGTTCTTTGACATTTGTTTGACAAATAGTTACTGAGCACTTAGTGTATGCCCTTGCGCTAGACTCTCAGTGTTTGTATGTGAACAATTCTGTGAGGATTGTTCTGGAGCACATGGGGATTTTTTGTGGGAGAGGAGGTCTATAGACAAACAATAAACTATGTAAACAAATATACAAGACAATTTCAGGTGATAATAAATGCTGTGAAGAAAACACAAAAGTAAAATGTCATAGAGATTAACTTGAGAGGGGAAAGCTGCTTTAACTTGAGTGGTCAGGGAAGGTATTTCTGCAGAGATGATAATTTGTAGTAAATCTAAATGAAGTGCATTATAATCAGAGGAAGAAAGGAAAGAGAAAGTCCTATATAAGCGATAGGTAATCAAAACAAGCTCAAGATACGATTAAAAAAAAAAAAAACCTGACAAGCACTACCTTACCCAAATGATGAAGGTTAACATCATAAGTGATGTCACATGGATATCATGTACCCCTTGATATATTGTAACAAGAAAAGCACACTACTTCTGTGGTATTCTCTCTAGAAATCCGTAACCCCCATCTATTCATGACAAAAACAACAAACAAAACCAGATTGGGAAACATTCTACATGATACCTGCGCAGTATTCCTCAAGATCGTTAAGGTCATGAAAGACAAAGAGATTGATAAACTATCATAGACCAGAGGAGACTGAGGAGACATAATTAAATGCAATGTGGTACCCTGGATTAGATCCTGGAACAGCAAAAAATATTCATAAAAACTGGCAAATCCAAATAGTTAATATTAATAGTTAACTGGAATATATCAGCATTCATTTCATTGTTGTGGCAAATGTTGAGAAACAATATTAACAACAGAGAAAACTGAGAGAAAGGTAGATGGGAACTCTGTACTATCTTTGCAGCTTTTCTGTAAATCTATATTCTCCAAGAAAAAGTTTATTCAAAAAAAAAAAAAACTAAGGGACATTTACAATAGTTCATGCACTTTATATACAATATCTAATATAATCTTCATAAAAATTCATGATAGATTATTCCCATTTTTAAAATGAGAAAACTGAGGTTTCAAGAGGCTAAGTTCCTTAGCCAAGTGGCAGAGCTAGATGATGCCATTTCTTGTATTGTAATCCAAGTCAGTGTGACTCTCAATCCCTGATTCTAAGTATGTTATGCTCTTTCCTACATGCAGAGGATTTCCCTTATTTTCTAAACCAGAAAGAGGATTTGTATTTGGACATTAATGATATCATGTAGCTTATAAAGTGCCTCTGTACAGTATCTTATTGATCATCACAACACTCTTTAATGGGGTGAGGCTGATATTATCAGCCCCATTTTAACTAAATAGAAATTTAGTGTAAGGAGAGTAAGAGACTGGTGAAAGAACTGAGATATAAACCTAAGTCTTCCTACTGCAAATCCTATGCTTTTTTCACGAGACTCTGTAACCTCAGAATAATTCTGCCTAAGGTTAATAAATGGCTTGTGCTACTGTATTTTCTGCTGTATTTTTAGTTCCTTCCCATATGAAAATAAAGGCTGTCTGCTACATCATACAGGTTTTGGAGAAATTAACTTCTTTACAAAATGTAGGGAGGACAGTTAGAAGTAGCTGTCAACGCATTGTTCATACTCACTACTTACCTAAGAAAAGATGCTTTGTGGTTTCCTTGGCTTGCTATGATTTCCCCCTTATATTTCTGGTCTGGGTTCTAGTCTCAACTCTGTCATTACCACCATGAGCTGGGTAAGTCATCTACTCTTTCAGTGTCTATTTTTCCATCTGTAAAAATGGGGATAATGATATGTCTGCCAACCCTCTCACAAGATTGAGTACATAGCACAACAGAAATGGAATATATGTGGAAAGCAGGAAAAAAATCATAAAAAGAATATGGAACTATTAATATTTTATTCCATAAATTTGTCAAACTTGTACTGTTTTTGTACCGCGATGATCTTGGTTATTTTCATATGCCTCACAATATCAGAGCTGTACATTCATCAGTGAAACTTAGAGGATAAATAGTGTAATGTTTAGAAAGGATATACAGCTCCTCAGAAAAATACTGATATAAAGTATAAAATATTCAGAAAGAGCTAAAGAAAATTCTCTTATATTACAGTATAATCACAGCTTGTTACATAATTCCCTCTGAAGTGACCATGCATTATACTTTTTTATTTAGAATAACAGTGTCAAGGTTTAGGTAGCTTTTTAAAGGTGAAAAAGTTTGAACATAAATTATTACAAAGAAGGTTAAAGTGAAAAAACTATTTATTTTTCTCTGATGGTGACTATGTGTAATCTGACTGTAAATTGTGGTAATTTTAGTGCTGTAGGGACTTTGAAATTTTAAATATACAAATATATTTTGTCTTTTGAGCCTATGCTTTGTCATCTCTTATCAAAGCAATCACAGAATCCTTAATGAGTACTGATACCCCAAATAGCAAACCTGAGAAGCCTGTGAGAAAGGGCCATCAATGAACATAACAAAAATAACATATTACAGCAGTGAATGGGGGGAAAAGGGACAGGTTGCAGAGGTTAGGTAAGGGAAATTGAGAAAGCAAGACTATTTCTTCCAAAGGACATCCCACGTGATAAATTTAATGTAGTAAATAGGAACATCGATAAAAGAGGAACTAATGACGGTCACCCCCTAAACAGAAGGCTGTTGTAGGTGTTTGTTGTTGTTTTATTCTGTTTTAACTGATGAAATCATGGGTTCAAAAGCTCATAGGTTATCTATGTTCCCTAAAATTTTAAACCATGTTAAAATAGGAATTAAATGGTAAGGTTAATTAGGGATTTCTTCAGATGGAGAAGGGTAAAGAATTCAGCTCCTCAAGGATTGGTAATTATTTAATATCTTTTTTTAAATGCTCCAGAAGAACTCACATGAGATTTCCAAGTTAAGGAGACATTAAATGCTTCCAGCTGATGAAGAAACACACAGATGGGATTAAAAAAGAAGATCTTACAAGTCTGTGCAAGTGGGTAGAGAATTAACATATGAGTTTTAACCCTGGCAAGAGAACAAAATATATTTAGGGATTTTAAAGATCACAAAATATAAAAATGTAGGACTCTAAGCTATCAGTTAATTAATTCAACAATTCATTCAACAAATATTGTTGAGCCTCTGCTATACAAGAGTCAGTATGCTAAGTGTTGAGAATGCAAAGATCAAGAGCTCATAGATCAGAAGAGGAGACAAATAAACAAATTTATACAGGAACTAAAATAGTTACAGCACAGAGGAAAGTCCTTCAGCTTGAGAGGATTAAAGAAAATGTATCAGAGGATCTTTTTCTCCAGCTTTACTGAGATATAATTTACAAAAAAAATTGTGTATATTCAAGGTATACATGATACTTTGATATATGTATATATTGTATAATGATTATTATAATTACATTAATCAACACCTACATCACCATATGTTGTTACCCTTTGCGTGTGTGTGTGTGTGTGTGTGTGTGTGCATGTATGTATTGTGAGGACACTTAAGATCTACTCATGGCAAATTTCAAGAAAACAATATAGTATTATTAACTATTGTCAATATGCTTTATAGTATATCCCTAGAACTCATTCATTTTACAATTGACAGTTTCTACACTTTGACCAACATATCTCCATTTCCCCATCACCCCAACCTCTAGCAACCACTGTAAAACTCTTTGACTTTTTTAGATTCCATGTGTAAGTGAGATTGTACAATATGTGTCTTTCTTTGTCTGGCTTATTTCACTTAGCGTTATGTCCTTCAGGTTCATCCAAGTTGTCATAAATGGCAGGATTTCAGAGGAAGCAAATCTTAAACAATGAGTAGAAGTTATTCCTGTGAACAATGCAGAACAAAACAAGGAAAAAAAAAACAGCATGTTCAAAGGCCCGAGGCATGAAAAGGAAAGGAGCGTGCATGCAACTGCAGGTAATATTACAAATACTGGATACCTGAGCAAAAATTGTGACGAAGCCAGCGGGAAAGGTAGACAAGAGACATTGCATATGCCACACTAAAGAACTCTGAAAACAATAAGCTCAGATGTGTATTTTTAAAGATTGTCTTTTCAGTGGACTAGAGAGAATGAAATTGCAGTCAAGGAGACCAGGTAATAATCCACATCCAGGCAAGAAACAATGAGTGCCCAAACACTATTGCTAGGTTATAGTAGGACGGATCCAGGGAATATTTATGAGGTAAGTCTTTGGTATATTTAGATGGGAAGGGACAGAAGAAGGTATTTAGAAATGTCTAAAGAACTATTTTAGCAATTGTGTACATAGTGATGTGTTATCCAAAATAGGAATTCAGAGAGAGGAATGTGTTTGAAAGAAAAAGGTGAAATACATTTTGTCATCTGCCAAACATAAGATCCAAGCACAAGATCCAATGAAAATACACTATATTTGGATATAGAATTCAGAAGAGAGCATGGGCCAGAAATAGAAACATGTCAGTCACCAGGTCATAGTTGGGAGCTAAAGCCATGTGTGTGAAGTTTACATGGCTTTTACCTAGGATGAATGTTACAAGAAGAACCCGGAAGTCATCATAAATTGTTCCTTGATATCAACCCAGTAATTTTATATGCTAGCCCAAAAGGCAAAATACATATTTAAATTATCAAGAAGGGTATCAGAAAATACAGAACTCAAAAGCATTTAATTTTTTTTAATAACAAGCAAAAAATAAAACACACACACACCCCCACAGAATTTAGAACCTGAATGTTTGCGGATAATCATGGTCACTACACCTTCAGAAAAGACAACAAAAGAAGGTTCTTTTAAAAGAGCAATTTTGAAAGACAGAATGACTTATGTATCAGGGACACTTAAAAATATGGGGTCTGTTCACCTCAAAAAGGGAAATTTATATTGAAGAACACATGATAAAAAAAGATCTAGAACTCATGGATTAACTTGACAACTTGCTAATGGACTTCTTTACTAAATGTAGAAACACTAGATCATAGAAGTAGCTTTTTAAATCTGGGTAAAATAAATTAAAATACATTTGTTCATACTGCTTTCTCCACTGCTTCATTGTAATTCCCTTGAATGCAAGCACTATAACTTATTCTATAGCCCAATATCTAGTAGCATATGGCACATATTAGGAATTTACATTCCCATACAGATATTTCTCAACTCTGACCCAGACTGCAGGAGCCACAGAGGTACAATGGGTCCCAGGGTGTTCTGCATGATTCCAGAGCCTGGTCACTCTGGGCGGACTGCCTTCCAGAGAGATGGTTGGAGATGACCAGAGGTGGACTATCCTCCACCCAGACTCTTTTTCTTCCCTTTCCCTACCCCTCCCACGGATGCAGAGAGAGATAATTGAACCGTCACATGGAGGCTTCCATAGCAAGTGGGGCTCAAACCTTTCTTTCTGGGGTCCTGCAGCAGACTGAGGGGTATTCAGACTGTGAGATCCCTACCCAGCAGCCCCTCCCTGCTGTTGCTTGTGAGGCAGCCACATTAGAACAAGACAGGCCCTGAGCCAGAGGGACATCAAACCACTGTGGGCACCCTGTGGGTGACACAGGACCAGCATTTTTCTCCCTAGCATGGTCAGGGATTGATCTCCAGGGACCCGGGGATGGGCCCGCAGGCCAGATCCATACAACCAGGTCTTGATCACATCACCAGAGGCACAGAGGGGATATTTGTGAATCAGTCTTGTGAGGTGCAGGTGCCTACAAGGTCAAAGCAGGTGTATTGATACACACCAATGTAAAAACACCCAAAAGTTAAAGCTCATGACCCTTTTATGATAAGGACGCTTAACAAGACAGGCATAGACAGGATTTATCTCAAAATGATAAAAGCCACATATGAGAAACCCACAGCCACATCATAGTGAACGGGGAAAAATTGAAAGCATTCCCACTTAGAACTGGGACAAGACAAGGTTGCCCTCTATCATCACTTCTATTCAACATAGTGCTGGAAGTCCTAGCCAGAGCAATGAGACAAGAGAAGGAAATCAAGGGTATCCAAATGGGAAAAGAAGAGGTCAAACTATCGCTCTTTGCTGACAATAGGATCTTATATCTAGAAAACCCCAAAGATTCTGCCAAGAGACTACTGGAATTGATAAATAAGTTCAGCAAGGTCTCAGGTTACAAGATCACTGTACACACATCAGTAGCATTCATATATGCCAACAATAGTCAAACTGAGAACCAAATAAAAGGCTCAATATCTTTCACAATAGCAACCAAGACAATAAAATACCTAGGAATACATTTAACTAAGGAAGTGAAGGACCTCTACAAGGAAAACTATAAAACACTGAGGAAGGAGCTAGCAGAGGACACAAACAGATGGAAAACCATACCATGCTCATGGATCTGCAGAATCAAAATTGTTACAATGTCTATACTATGCAAAATGATCTACAGATTCAATGCAGTCTCTAATAAAATATCAACACCATTTTTCACAGATTTAGAAAAAATAATTCTACACTTCAGAAAAGTGGAACCAGAGAAGACCCCACATAGCCAAAGCAACCTTAAGCAAAAAGAACAAATTGGGAGGCATCAATTTACCAGACTTCAAGCTGTACTACAAGGCTATAGTAACCAAAACAGCATGGTACTGGCACAAGAAGAGAGATATAGACCAATGCAACAGGACTGAGAACCCAAACATAAAACCAACCTCGTATAGCCATGTGATTTTTGACAAAGCAGACAAAAACATACATTGGGGAAAAGAATCCTTATTCAATAAATGGTGGTGGGAAAATTGGATAGTCACATGTAGTAGACTGAAACAGCATCCACACCTCTCACCTCTCACAAAAATCAACTCACAATGGATAAGAGACTTAAACCTAAGGCATGAAATCACAAGAATTCTAGAAGAAACTGTTGGAAAAACTCTTATAGACATCGGCCTAGGCAAAGAATTTATAAAGAA
Organism: Indri indri; assembly: GCA_004363605.1. Taxonomy (NCBI): domain Eukaryota; kingdom Metazoa; phylum Chordata; class Mammalia; order Primates; family Indriidae; genus Indri; species Indri indri. The sequence continues at coordinate 64,970 of RJWJ010004651.1, forward strand.
GACCCCAAAAGCAATCATAGTATCAACAAAAATAAATAAATCGGACATGATCAAATTATAAAGCTTCTGCACAGCCAAAGAAACTATCACTAGAGTGAATAGACAACCTACAGAATGGGAGGAAATATTTGTATGGTACATATCTGATAAAGGGCTGATAACTAGAATCTATACAAAACTCAGGAACATCAGCAAGAAAAATAAAACAACCCCATCAAAAAGTGGGCAAAGGACATGAACAGAAACTTTCCAAAAGAAGACAGACTAATGGCCAATAAACATATGAAAAAATGCTCAACATCTCTAATCATCAGGGAAATGCAAATCCAAACCACAATGAGATATCACCTAACTCCAGTGAGAATGGCTTTTATCAAAAAGTTCCAAAACAACAAATGCTGGCATGCATGCAGAGAGACAGGAATACTCATATGCTGCTGGTGGGACTGAAAACTAGTACAACCTCTATGGAAAGTAATATGGAGATACCTCAAAGAATTAAACTTAGAATTGCCATTTGATCCAGCAATCCTACTACTGGGTATCTCCCCAAAGGAAAAAAAAGACATTCTATAAAAAAGACATCTATACTCGAATGTTTATAGCAGCACAATTCACAATTGCAAAGATGTGGAAGGAACCTTAGTGCCCATTACTACATGAGTGGATTAATAAAATGTAGTATATGTATCCCATGGAGTACTATCCCACCACAAAAAAGATGAACTACCCATTGTATTATCCTGGATGGAGCTGTCACTGATTCCACTAAGTGAAGTATCACAAGAATGGAAAAACAAGCACCACATGTACTCACCATTAAATTGGTACTAACTGATAAACACTTATGTGCACATATGGAAGTAACATTCATCAGGTGTCAGGCAGGTGGGAGGAGAAGGGAGGATGGATATGTTCACACCTAATGGATGTGGTGTACACTGCCTGGCGGATGGGCATGCTGGTAGCTCTGACTTTTGTGGTGCAAAGGCAAGGTCTGTAACCTAAGCATTTGTACCCCTGTAACATTCTGAAATAAAAATACATAGATAAGTAAATAAATAAATTCATCTATACATTTAAGAAATCCAAAACAAAACCTCAATTAAATTTTCTCTGGAGACAGTGCGGGGCTTGGCAGGGCTGACAAAGCAACCTTAAATTCGATCCATAAAAATAATCATGCAAGAATATCTGGAAAATTCTATAAAGACAATAACATTCAAGGGACACTTGAACTTCAAGCTATCATATGACTAGAGTGTTCATAAAAGTGTGGTATTAAGCACTAAGAAGACAGAAGCCCTGGAGTCAGAGCAGTGGGATAGAAAGCTACCCAACAGGTCATTCTAATTCCATGCGGCAAGCACCATGATGGAGTTGGGAAAACTGAGAAGCCTGGGAATACCACAGAAAGGAAGTGACACCTGAATAAACAGATTTGCCTTTTTGAGTCTATTGAACTTTTCATGAAGTTGGCTTCCAGAAAGTTTGTTCAATTCACATTCCCACAATTGGTACATGAAACTATTTTCTAACATGCTTGCCAACACTAGTTATTAAAAAAATTAGGAGTTTAATATATTTTTGTTAAAGGAGCAAAAAGACAAATAGGAAACAAGGCAGAAGAAGTAGCTCAAAAAAGAATAGAAACTTCAAATATGATTATTCCAACAAATTGAATTTGTGGAAAGTATACTCTAATCCAGAGAGCTTGGACAAATTCAGGTATAACAATGCTACAGAAAATTAAAGAGCAAAATGGAACTACACCCATCTTCACATTAAATGTTAGTGAAGCCATTGGTACAACTACTTTGGAAAACTGTTTGATAGTATCTACTAAAGCTGAACATATGCATACCCCATTACACAGCTATTCTCTTCCTAGGAGAGGGTACGCACATATGGAAATGTGCTCATATTGTCATCAAAAGACACATCAAAAAATGTTCATAGCAGCACTGTCTGTAATAGCCCCACATTGGAAACAACCCAAAGCAATGATTATGAACAAAGCACAGTTACACGCAACATGAAATAGGGGATGAAAAACGCCAGACACAAAAGAGTTCGCATTGTTTGATTTTATCTATATAAAGTTCAAACTCACGCAAAACCAATCTATGATGTTAGAAATCAGAATAGTGGTTATTTCTGAGGGGCGATTAGAGACTGGCAAGGGGTAAAATCTTTGGATTCTGGTAATTTTCTGTTTCTTGTTCTGGGTGTTGGTTACATGGATGTGTTTCATTTGGAAAAATTCATTGAACTGTACATTTTTGAGCTGTGCACTTTTCCAAATACATATTATACTTTAATTTTTAAAATTTTATGTAAAATCAAAGAAAACAAAATGTCAGCAAAGGCAAGAAAATACCCGTGGTGTGAGCCTTCTCTTGGTAAAAGACAGTGGTATAAACTAGCTATGGACCTGTAATGGTGCCATATTTCCCATGTTATTAAGGGAAGGATGAGAAAATAATTGGATATGCAGTCCATCTGCAAGAACCTTCTATCCACTTTGAGAGCTTGTATTTTTAAAAAAGGAAAAATCTAAATGTTTGAAAAATAAACGTAAGAAGAGAAAGTTCCCATAGCCCGCTATCAGAAAAAGCAAAGCTAAAGGATTTCCACAGCAATTGATTCCATATGCCCTTTTATAAACCTGCATTTCAGAGAATCAAAGAAAACTTCCTTACTAAGCTACATCCCTGCCCACGTGGAATAACTAAGCAGATACTCTGCTCAACAAAGCAGAACTACATGCAAATTATTGAGTTCTCTTCCAGGTGTTTAAGTGAGGTTTCTAAAGCTGAGCTGACAAAACCACTCTGGTAGGGGAAAGAAAGGGAGCTTATAAAGAGCAGTTTTGTTTTTTAGGATTAAGATTTGCAGCAGAAAAGCCCATATATACTTTGCTATTTGGACTCCATTCTTGCTTGGCTTCTATCCCTAGTCTTCCCTCCGCCAAGATGCTGCATGCTAACCGCTTCACTGGTCACCGGGTAGCTTCATGTTCTATCAAAAAACAAATTAGTAAAAACGCCTGATAATTTAAATGTTTTTCACCAACATAAATTAGGAAATGGAATACTTAGCCTTAACTGAGCTGAGAGATGTAAGATGATGAAACAAGAGCAGACTTCAAGTAAAAGAAAGTTTTGAGAAAACAATAAAGCTTGATTTAAAAATGCAGGATTTTACAATCAAAACATCATTAAGCAGCAGAGAGAAGACTTTACTGCTTTTCTATCCTTATTCTTATTTTCAAGTTTATATTAATAGGATAAATTCAATAAAAAGAAAATAAAAGAATTCTTCAAGTTCAAATATGAAACTAAGAAACCATATAATAATAGCAAGATATCTCCCGACGTGTGCATTTGGTGCCATTAATGCATACCTTGGGTAACCGAAATACACCAAGGTGAATGTTAACAACTCTGAAGAAACCTCTGAGGAAAACATTATTACTTAACTCTAATGCAGACTATTGTGTCCGACAAGAAAATATGTGTGTGTATACATATACACGTATATAGAGAGAGCCCAGAAATGCACTCTGTTCATTTCCTATCCACTTGAAGCAAATATAACATGTGTTTAATATTACTTTTATCTATTGTTTGCCTAGAATTTATATCTCAAAAATAAATTCTATCTGAAGCCATCTGCCATATGATTAAAAAGTAAAAGGAATAAACAGAAAAACAGAAAAGTAATGAACTACTTAAGCAAGACTCAGTTGCCATATTTCATACTCCCTTCCATTTGTTTGTGTTTCACCATTTAATCTTACAAGAAGTTTCAAATATCCAAAAGTTTTCCTCTAAAGCATAAATTAACAACTCTAAGAGTAAAGCTATATTTTAAAACCTAGTCAGAGATCAACAAACATTGTTATCCTTACAATTCCTTCCTATTTAAGCTTCCATGACTCACTTGTGAGAAAGAGACCTCCTGTTTTCTAAATGTTATGGTGCATCTCAGAGAGCAAATAGCATTACTTAGTCTAAAATAGGATACAAGCCCAGGGATGAGGACACAACTTCCTTGATAATTCCTTACATTTGTGTAGTGGTTTATTTTGTTCAACACATTTCCAGTCATTCTTTCACAAAGAATACTATGAGGAGATATGAAAACTGTTATTAGGTCATCAACTATGTTTTGAATGTTTGAATCAAAAGTTTAGTTTATTATATCTCAAACAATTAACCAAAATATGAGACTAAACTATTCACCAGTTTTGCCATCTTAACTGTAGCTTGTTTATGACAGCAACAAAGAAGCCTGGAGAGTGAGTGGCGATGAAATCATGAAAGATGTTTTCCACAGCCTGTTGAGAATTGAATATTTTTCCTTGCAAAAGTGGTCCAAAGCCTGCAAGAAGTGGTAGTCAGTTGGTGCAAGGTCTGATGAATACAGTAGATGACAGTTCCAAGGCCAGCCTCTGCAGTTTGAGCAGAGTTGTTTTTTGCAACATGTAGTCTTGCAAGAGGATTGGCCTATCTCCACTGATCAATCTCAGCAGCTTAATTGCAAGCATCCTCATCATTTCATCCAGTTGGTTGCAATAGACATCTGGTGTAATTGATTGACCAAGTTTCACAAAGTTGTAGTGGAGAATACCAGTGCTGGACCACCAAACAGACACCATTAGCTTTTTCTGATGAATATTTGGTTTTGGACTGTGTTTTGGCACTTCATTTTTATCCAACCATTGTGCTGAACGCTTGCAATTGTCAGAAAGAATTCATTTTTCATCACATGTAACAATACAGTGTAGAAATGGTATGCCTTTATGTCATGACAGCAAAGAAAGGCAAGCTTTGAGATGATTTCTCTTCTGACAGTGTCATTTAAATTATGAGGTACCCAACTGTCCAGCTTCCTTACCTTGCTGATTTGCTTCAAATGGCCCGATATTGTTGGAATAGTAACATCAAACTTTGCTGCTAATTCATGTGTCGGTTGAGATGGATTTGATTACACTATAGCTTTCAGATCATCATTACCCACCTTGGTCTCAGGTTGCTCACATGGCTCATTTTCAAGATTAAAATCACCAGAATGGAACTTCTGGAACCATGGATGTTCTATGCGTCCATTAGCCACATCCTTCCCAAACACTTCACTGCTATTTCGAGCTGTCTGTGCAGCATTGGTTCCATGATGGAACTCATATTCAAAAATAACATGAATTTTTTACTTATCCTTGGTTTCACAAAAGTTGTTCTAAAAAAAATTTGAAAGATAATCATAAGCCAAAACCCATGTATTTAAAATAATGTGGATGTACCTTCACAATAAAAACAAAACAAGAAGTGTCAAAATGACAATGTCAAAATATTAACTGTCAAACTTAGTACTTAAGGAAATTGGATATTTCCTACTTAATGACCTTAATATTATCTCTAGTTGTCAAAAAAGGAAATAGACATTTGTCCAAAGGTATGCACAGATTAATAAAAAGTGGTGATGGTGGTTGTCTTTAAGAAAGCCAACATTTACTGAGTAATTATGATGCTTCCTATACTCAAATACTCTATAATCACTTTCTCATTTAACGGCCCCACTATAAATAGGATCCAAGATTGGCTCCCGTCTCAACATTCTTTCCACTTAACCCTATTTCTATTTGTTGTCAGTAACCTCATCATTGACTTCCAAAGTCTGTCAAAAATATTTCCTTTAACTCTGCCTTTCTGTGGTGACCCAAGAGAGAATATATATTTCAGGCATATCTTCCTGACAAAAAAATTGTCATGACGAATACAGCTCAGATTACAAACACATTCTTTAATGCAGTTTCAAACAAGACTGATAAGAAAACCTAAGGCCAAAACTACAAGACTAAAAATTAAAATGTGATCCATAAAGCCATTTAGAATGCTCAAAAAAATAAGTCAGAGATACCTGGAAGAAGAATGAAATTAATAAGTATTATCTTGAATATTTCAATCTACTTTTGATAAAGAAAACATTCTAAATATGGCGTCTTAGAAATGATAGCTTAATGGTTGCTTTTCCCAGAAAAAATAAAAACCGTTTTGCTTTTTAGTTTAACTCAACAAGCTTGAAACATCTGCTATAGGGTGTGATTTTAAAGCTAAGACTATAAACTCAGATGTTTATTCTAAGCAGGCAGCATGAATAGGCCAGATGTAAGTTAACAGGGAGTGGTGAGGCCCTGGAACACTACAGAGCATAGGCCCCCATTTAAAAACATTCAAATCCAGTTGGCCAAACCAAAGGAATCCCTGGCCTCTGCTCTAAAGTACTAGCACAGATGTTTCTATGAACCTTATTAATGCAGTCTCCATGCTTTAGATTCATACAATATGTGTACCTGACCTTGGAAGACATTGGAAAGATAGATAATGCAAGTCCTGGGTCTGAGGAGCCTACAATAAGTAAGCCCAGAGTAGTGAATGCTGAGCAACTCCAAGGCAAGAATTCTGCCTCATTATAATGGAAATAGCATGAGCTTTGAGGTTAGAATCCCTATGTAAAAACACTGCAATAGCAGATAGCAGAAGATCAAGTAGAATAATTAACCTTACTTCAGCAATAAAATGGGAATAATAATTTCTACCTTTCAGAGTATTAGTGAGATTAAATGATTTAATGCAAAACACTTTTCCAACATTTTCTTACTTGACCTCTATGCAACAAACTACCAGCTACATTCCCTCCTTAAAATGTTTCCCCCCTGTTTTCTTAGATGACAGTAAATACAAAATTTAAATTGACAGGTATTTACATCACTTTGGAGCTCCAGATGCATAACTCAACTTGGGTCTCAAAATAAACATGTCTAAAATTGAACCCACTGTCTTTCATACACTCCCACACCCTATATGTTTTTCCTCCAACATTCTCAGTCTGAATGGCCCCAATATCCAGCTGATCAACAAGAAATCTGAGCAATATTCTTGACTACTCCATCCCCTCATCCCACCATTAGGTAAGGTCTGTTATTCTACTCATTAAATATTTCTACAATATGTACCCTTGTTCTTGTCCTCACTAGTAGCACAAGTCTAGAGATAAAGAAGAACTTGTAAACACAAGGAGGAGAGAAGAGAGTAGAGAAAGACTTAATAAGGCAGAACTTTTTGACTAATATAATCTTTTCTCTGTAATACCATCATAAGAGACTCTTTAAAATTCAAATCTGATCATCATACCTCAATTTAAAATCTTCTAGTAATTGTCAATCCACCCCTCATCAAGTTCATACCGTTTATTATAAGCAAGCATGATTTGACTTCAGCTTCTCTCTCTAGCCTTACTAGGAAGTAAGGCCATGCCCCTCACAGTCACCCTTTTGTCTATCCACACAGAATCACATGAGGTTCCTTCTACAGGTGCCCTTGCATGAGCTATGTTCCAGTCTCCCCTTGTACCTCCTGGTAAATGCCCATTTATCCTTTAAGACTTCCTGGATTCTCACATTCTGTCACACACAGATTTCACTCATGTGCTCCCTTTACACAGCACTAACTCAGCACATATTAAACCATTACCTTTTGTTGTGGTTATTTGTTGACACATCTGTGTCTCTCAACAAATTATGAGTTCCTATGGAGGCCAAAATGATATCTTAATTCTTCCATCCACTATGACTTGTATAGAAACTAGCACAGAGTAACCAATGAATTAATAACACCTCTCACCACATTAATCAGAAAACTTTGAGGGTCACTGCCATAAAATAATTTACTTTTCCATGAAATAAAAATTCAAAATTTGGAAAAGGAAACCACAACTGTAAAAAGTTAAGATATGCTCAGTCTAGAATGGAATATTCTTCTTTAATTGTTCACTATTATGCCAACTAGATTTGTTTAGGAACTATTCTTCAAAGTGTTCTCTTTTAAAAAAAAAAAAAGTGATGACAGTTTTTAGCACTTATATAAAAGTGTATCATTCAGAGCTTATCCCTATTAATCTCAGGCTGTTCTAAAACATACTTGATTTCTAACAGATTCCTCAATAGAAAGCAAGACCTTAAGCAGAATATAGGTAAAAATGTCCCACATTTGACATGCTTTTCAGAAAGTTAAGTAAGTGCCTCCTATATTAACTAATAATCAGATGCATCTGATTGAGGAAAACAGAAATAACTTGGGTTAATAATCTAGCTAAATTTTGGGTGTTCTGAAAAATGGATTTCAACAAGTAGTATACAGTGGAATTGTGTTAAGAGCTGTGAGGAAATGCAAATATAATACAAAGTGAAAATAAGCACATAGCTCTGAAGTCCTGTGCTCCCAATAAATTGTTAAATAATAATACACAAAAATAAATAAAATGAGCTAAAATATGTGAAATATATAATAATTACTATAGAAATTATAAAGAAAAGATGGGAAGCTTAAGAAATGCTTAATAGAGAAGCAGATGAGCATTTCCAAATGTACTAGGTAAAAGATGGCCAAGAAAACCGACATAGAAGTCAGCTGATTCACCAACAGGCATCTCAAACATTACTTACCAAAACCTGAGCTCCTGAGTTTGCTGTAATACACTATTCCTACAGTCTTTACAAGTTCAAGTAATGGCAATTCTTGCAGTTGCCCAAGACAAAACTTTTTTTTTTTAATTTCACCATATTACGGGGGTACAGAGGTTTAGGTTACGTATGTTGCCCTTGCCCCTTTCCCCCCACCCAAGTCTGAGCTTCAAGTGTGTCCATCCCCCAGATGGTATACATCACACTCTTTGTGTATGCATATACCCATCCCCTCCTCCCCCTCCCTCCTGCCCGACATCCAATAAATGTTATTCTTGTATGTGCACTTAACTGTTGATCAGTTAATACCAATTTGATGGTGAGTACATGTGGTGCTTGTTTTTCCATTCTTGGGATACTTCACTTAGTAAAATGTGTTCCAGCTCTATCCAGGAGAATACAAGAGGTGCTATATCACCATTGTTTCTTAAGGCTGAATAGTACTCCATGGTATACATATACCACTTTTTATTAATCCACTCATGTATTGATGGACATTTGGGTTGTTTCCATATCTTTGCAATTGTGAATTGTGCTGCTATAAACATTCGGGTGTAGGTGTCTTTTTTATAGAGTGTCTTTTGTTCTTTTGGGTAGATGCCCAGTAATGGGATTGCTGGATCAAATGGTAATTCTACTTGTATCTCTTTAAGGTATCTCCATATTGCTTTCCACAGAGGTTGCACTAGTTTGCAGTCCCACCAGCAGTGTATGAGTGTTCCTATCTCTCCACATCCATGCCAAGATTTATTGTT